>JAVQJD010070065.1:0-29713 GCA_036023655.1 Nannoperca australis | reverse complement strand
CATTCTATTCCACTCTATATGACGGCATTCTATTTCACTCTATATGGACGGCATTCTATTCCACTCTCTATCATAACATTCTATTCCACTCTATATGACGGCATTCTATTCCACTCTATACGATGGCATTCTAGTCCACTGTACATGACGGCATTCTATTCCACTCTACATGACGACATTCTCTATATGGAGCCATTCTGCTTTATGTGTAGTATTCTATAATGATATTCTACTCTATATGATCGTATTCTTTTTGGCAGTGAAGGTTCACTTAACATGAAATCACATGTATATATTATACATTTTGTTTCTACACTGTTCTAATACTATTTTTTTTTTTAAATACAACAAGACCTGTTCAGTTGGTAAAATCAGACGCATCGTCTTCTTGGTAAGTTTATTCTGTTCTCTGGCTCTGTGCTGCTGTATTGTCCGGTGCTGAAGGAGTTAAGTTCTGTGCAGTGGGTGAACTCGAAGGAACTGGCGTTCACGTGGCTGAGCCACTGTTGCTATGGGAGTGAGGCCAGACAGATGAGAAAGAAACCCCTCTCTCCGTCTCTCTCACATTCCCATTTTCTCTCTCTCTCTCTCTCTCTCTTTCTCTCTCTCGTTCTCTTTCCCTTCTCCTCTGCTTTCTCGTTCTCTCTTTGCCAGAGAGCCTGGCTGCCTGGAAAACCAAATGACTAATGAGAGTACACTGCACTCTCTCTCTCTCTCTTTCTCACTTTCTTTTCATCTGCCCATCTCTCCCTCATTCTCTCTCTCTGTCTTTCTGTAATATCAGAAAGCCAGCCAGTGAGTCATGCCAACAGCACAAGGCCAGGCTGAATATGCCAGTGTGTGTTTCAGACCTTTTGAATGCTACCATGAATTAAAGTCAAGTTGAATTTAAAGACCAAATGAAAAAGACCAAGCAGAGAAAAAAAAAAAAGCATACACATGACTATATAAGGGGGGGGAACGCAGGACACTCTTTGTTAAAGGAACATCTGTCATGTTTGGTAAAGAACATTTGATGCCTCCTATGACTCCATCAGGTTATACAGTGCAAAGAAGAACATTGTGACAAAGAAAAGCAGCAAATGCATACATTTGAGATGCTGGAACAGTAAATGCATGGCAATGATTATTCTATTAACTAAATAGTTGCTAATCAACTTTTTCAGCAGTTTCCTATTGATAAATGTATTAAGAGTTAAGATTAACAGTTACAGTATGTGAGTGGCGCTTTTATCCAAAGCTCTTTACAATCTGCCTTTCATTCACCCATTCATCCACACAATCACACACCGATGTCTGTGAGCTACCCTGCAAGGTGCTGGCCTGGCAATCGAGAGCAATTTGGGGTTCATTGTCTTGCCCAAGGACATTCAGATTTGGAACACTCACTGCAACGAAGATCCAGTACATAAACCCTGTCACTTGAAGCACACTTTATTTCTTCTATTGTGAGACTTTATAATGCCAACATGGTTATGTTTACAATGCTGGTATATACATAATCCAGTTAAAGTCCAATGAATGTGAAAGCCCAGCCCGGGACAGGACAGGAGAGGAGAGATCAGGAGCAGACAGGAAATGAGAGTACAGGTCAGGATGGCCTGGAACAGGACAGGACTCGGAGTACAGGACAACATATAACAGCAGCACAGGGAAATGGAGAACAAAACAAGGAAAAAAAGCCTGGAGGGAAAAAAATGAAAAGGACAGGGACTGGGCTAAAGCTAAGGGGGTTGAGTGGCAGTAGCTCAGTCCATGGGGAACCGGAGGGTGGCCAGTTCCAGTCCAGCTTGGACCACTCAGAGTCTGGACTGTCCAGTTCATCTTCTGGCAAGGCACTGAACCCCAACTGCTTGGGGCGCCTGACTACGTAGCAGCCTCATCACAAACATCTCTCCCCAACAACTGCATGTGTATGGGTTCTGCATTTGTGTGTGTATGTGTGTGTCCAATCCATTAAAACAATTGAATTTCCCCCGAGGGAATTAATAAAGTCATTCTTAACTTCAGTAGCAATGACACAGCTAAATGTACGTGTCTGTCTACTCTAGTAGCACAGCCACTGCCCTGAGGACACTGGCACACAGCACAATTTCAGACCTGCCAACATTGAATAAAGTCTAATTAATTAACTTCTGCAGAAACAAAATCCAGCTCTTGTACAGCACATCTGTACAGCTGTATTGCTTGACAGTTTGGCTAACAGTGAACATCTTTTTAAATAATTGTCCAGTATGGTCAGCTACAGATAATGGCAAAACATTGCTCTGAAAATGAATATTGTTCGATGTCTAATTCTTAAATACTGCTCCTTGATGACTGATAGCAAGATCAATATTGCAGACTGTGCAGAGTGCATGGTAGGGAAGTCATTGCCATCTCTTCTGGTAACTTTCTGAAAACATCTTTGGCGTGTTTTTCAGCCAGGGTTGCCATGATTTGCTCCTCTTATTACGATTACATGCTGCAATAATTTATCTCTAACCATCTGCTACAATATAACTTACTTTAACTTAACTTAATGGTGACCAAGCAAGCTAGCTTTCAAAAACGTACTTAACGTTAGGCTAACGTTAAATTAATTTACAATGTTCCATTTATTGGGATTATTATTATTATTGGTCGAACTTGTCTTCTTTTCGGCAGACTAGATGCTCATTGGCGTACTGCTGCTGCCTCTTGCTGTTAGACTGGAGTACTGCACAATTGGTCAAACTTTGGTATCAAAGTGCGTACAGGTTGGCAGGTCTGCAATTTGCAATTGTTTTACTAATCATGAGCTTCACGTCCAACTTGCAGTTTCCTTTCTTTGTGTTGCTTAGAGAGAACAAACTGTTCTTGAGGACAGGGTGCTATTTGAAATTCAACTAGAGAGCCTGTAAGCAGACCTATTGTCATTCATCCCCTTGTTGTGTCCCACTGGCACAGAGCAACCACGTTATTGTAATGAATTTGTTGACGACAAGATTAAGTGAATTACATTCAAGGGTCAACTGGTGTCAGCGAGGCAGACAGATAAAGTGCTTTCTTTGGCAAGGGAGGAACAAGGAACGCTTACAGACTTACATCAGGGGGTGGACAGCTAGACGCTTTACTCAGCCTGTGTCCCAGTTCCAGAAAGAAGCAAAATACAGACAGCAGTAGGTGAGAGCTCGCCTTCTGCTCAGAAGAAAAGATACAGCCAAACTAGATGGACACGCATGAGCCACGGTTGCTCGGTCCATTTGGGAGATGTTCCAAACTGAACAAGAACAACCTCCTCATTACTACTGCTCCAAAATAGCTGCCCTCACATTCTTTGGTAAAACAGTCTAGTTAGAGAGCCGGGACCATATTCCCAGACAGCAGGGTTTGAAAATACACAGGACAACAGCTCTGGGACCAAGGTACGACTTGGACTGACAGGATTCTTTCAGTGGAGCTTAGCAAAGGACAATCATGAAAACACACACTGTTGAACTCTAGATAGACTTGGTAGTAGCACAGTCATCTCTGGTTGTTAGGACATAGTTATTAGTGTCCCATGGTGGTCTTAAAATTGAATTGAATTGAATTGAATTAACAATATACTATGGGCTTTTCAACCCCAACAAGAGCAGATATGTGGAAGATGTACCAAACATCTGTAAATTTGAGACTGAAAATATTGTAAACATTGGACTTGAAAACCATACCAGCCCCTCAATCTCAAAATCAATGAAGGACGGATTTTAGTGCAGTGGTGAGCATGTGGGCTTTCTAATGGTGTGATAAGATAAAGTGTGATGAGACCCAAGCAGTCAGACAGGCTGAGCTTTACTCATTCCACCTTAAGGACACAGTCACAGTGTGTCTGGGCTTCTCACTCAATGTTTTCAAAAACACTATGGGCTTACTGGTGAGGAAAACCCAAATACACCTCAGCAGTGATAATGTATGTCACATATCAAACCATTTAAGATTTCTATTCACTTTGCATATCCAGCTGGTAGGGTTACATGTTTTATATGTTGATTAACATATACATACATATACCTTCACATACACAGCATCCAACCTTACCCGTCTGAAACCAATGTGGCAAAGCCATCCAACAGTGTCTGTGCTCTGACATGCTTTCAGGCTGTGGACGATGACTGACACTCAGACTGAATGTCGTTTCATTTAAAAGGAATGAGACACTCTGATTTGTTGGATTGCATCTGCCGGGACTGAAATCCATTCTTAAGTGCTTGCTTAGTCAAATCTTGCAATGTGTTGCAATGGAAAAACTGAAGTCAGGAAATAAAGTTTATGTGAGACCAATTTAATACTGTTAAGAACTGCAGGTTTTGCATACTGATTTAAAAGTGCTCCATAAAGTCACAGAATTCACCATGAAGTCAAACACATCATCTGTCTAGAACTGAGATCACTTGTGGTGCTCGACAAGAAATTATGTTGTTTCTCATCAAGTTCCATGGTTGATGTTTTGTCATCTAAAATACATATTACACCACAGCCTAGAAGTAGTGTATCACTGTTGAGTAGTAGAGTCTAATGTATTCCCAGGGTTATGTGGGAAACCTGCAAGCCTATAGGAGATTTTATGGTTTCCGTATGTAGCACTATGATGTAGTGGAGCTTTAGTGTGTGTGTGTGTGTGTGTGTGTGTGTGTTTTTTAGAGAGATGGGGGAGGGTACATCCAGCCAGAAATCCAACCAACCCATCCTGGCTTCAGATTACATTTTGTTTCCTTAGGCACCAGAAAACAAACCACTAACACTGTGTATCCAGTTACTGGCTGCCCAAACACCACATAACCTGGACATCTCATAGCAATACTGAAGCTTCCTGTGTGAATATCAACCTGATCATTAAGATACAATTCTACAGGCTACTTTTGTTTCTCTGACTGTGCAGAAATTCATTATCATAGATAAATGATAAATGATCAAACAACAACCAATGCCATTGGGAGTTGGACATGTTTCGGTGCTGCCTAGAATCACCAGCACTGTAAAGACATACTGCACTGTGAACATTAAAACACACCTGAAGCTGAATTTTTACTAAACATACATATACATATTTATAGCATCGGAAATTAGCAAAAGGCAAAAATGCCCCAATAAATCTTAGATTTTCTCTTAAAAACTGGGATCAAGGGGCAAGAAATGCTCCCAAGATTTCAAAGAAAGAAGATTTTTAGGACAATATCTCAATCCTACATTTAACCACCATTTAGTTCATTTAATTTCCATTTCCATCTATAAACACCCACTCACACAAACAGTGCTGTTGTTCACACTAGCTCCTGTTGCAGAGGCCAGGCAATATTAATGAATGACATTTCTAAATCTTCCCATCCACAATATTTTCTTTGACATGGTATCACTGCTTCTTGTTATTGTGGTTTTTTAATGGATTCCACATGATTGCACACTTTGGAACAGCAATAGTTTGCTTTTTATTTACTCATGCACAAGCTGGTGATTACTGTCACATTATGCTTATTTATTTGGGCTCATTTCACATTAAAAACGGCAACTTTAGGCACTAATTATAATTTTTGCTCCCAAAACTTTGGAAATGCCCATGTTTTTATGTGCAACACTTGCCCCCCAAATATTTTTTATTTCCTACACTACATATACACAAATACATATAGTTTTCTACTACACAGTAACACTAACATGACAATATTACAATATGCCCTGCCATACTGCAATAAAGGAGTACCTGCTGTATATTACATGAGTATACTTTTATTAATTCATTTAATATTTTTGAATATTTTGGAAGCTGGTCAGTGTAGTTGAATTAACAATATTACATCATAATATTATAATAAAGTCAATAAGGGCCTTATTCTGATATCTACATGTAGATATCACAATATGTCAAGTGTAACCTAAAAAATAATCAAAACTAACGTTCACATCAATGAGCTGCGTTCTACCATTACATATTACATGAGACCAAAATCCTTGTGTGTAAAACAAAACCTCCGTTTGTCGAAGTCTCACAAAGTCAGTTTGTTACTACAGCTTGCCAAGATAAAGATCAAATCACAGAAATTCATATCACATCCAGGCCCATTTTGGAAGTTAATAATGTACATTTGACTGTTAAATGTTTCCCCTCATAATTTAAAACACTTTGACTTCAATCTAGACAGAATTTGGTAACCATTTATTTCCAGGACTGAGCACCTTATCAACTATTAACTTACCCATTCAGTTCCTTCAGTATAAATTGGGCATACTGGTAATATATTAAAGAGCACTTATTTTCACGAGTGCAATCTGAAAACATACACAATGTTCAAGTCCATTCTATATAGTAACAACTGCTGCAGCCAAATCCATATTATAGTATATGTGTGTGTGTGTGTGTGTGTGTGTGTGTGTGTGTGTGTGTGTGTGTGTGTGTGTGTGTGTGTGTGTGTACCGGCCCTACTGCAGCATCCACAGGAGAAGATGGACTCATCTCTCCTGCCATGTTTATTCTCTGTGTGTACTCAAACAATGCTGCTATTCAAACCAGACACATACTCACACACAGTTTAGAAATGTTTCTACGCTGGCTGAACTGCAGCACTGCAACAACCATGACCGGATTCTGTATGTGGAAGGTTCCTCTCCAGTCACATTTTCTGCTGATTAGCAACACACCTCAGCCCACAGCCCTGGAAAAACAAGTTAGCAGCACTGGTACTGAACACACACATACACACATGTGCAAACAAAGACTCCTATAGGCAATGACCTGGCTGCCCTGCTCTTTCCATTCATTGTGAATCTAGATGAGTGTTGCAGTTTTATGCCTAATGTACCATCGTAGGGTTCTGCTGCTGAGCTTTATCTTTTTCTTTCAGCTTGTATCAGTGTCCCTTAAGTTCCACCAAAAACTAAGCGTGTTCAAGGGAATTACAGTGCTGTTTAGTTGATCTGTATTTCACTTTATGTCACGGCTGTACAAATTTTCAGCTCACTTTTAATGTTTATCTAACAGAATCCTCTGACGTGGATTTTACTGGTTTCTGCATACTGGGTCACTGCAAAGGAATTCCCAATGTCATTAATGGAGTATAGTAATCTAATATTTGGGGGCGGTCTTGAACTGAGAAGAGAAATTTGTTCTTCTTGCTTAAGAGCTGAGCTAATTTAAAGTATTGTCAGATTTATCAGGCGGAGAGCACTCAAACAGTGAGAGCCCATTTCAATTCATTTCAATTGTAATTTTATTGCGCCAAATCATAACAGAATGAGCAAGCACCAGCCGACAGTGACAAGAAAAAACTCCCTTTAACAGGCAGTAATCTTAAGCAGAACCAGAACCAGAACAAGGCCCTGGCTGGTTGAGAACTACATTTAGCTCAGGTATACAGTACTAATAGTTCAATATCTTTAATAAGCAAACGTCTGGCAGTAACTACAGTGACTCTGTATCAAAATGCATTGCTACATTACTGTCATCATATATCCTATATACAGAATTAGCTCTAAAGCAATTCAGCAAAATGCATCAGCAATTCTAACATTATTTATTTGTCCTCGTTATGGGCAGATCGGCTCTAAGTCAGTCAAGCTGGTCTAACATAGTGCTAGACCAGATGTCTATTATTGAGCCCCTCTAACCACAAATAAAATATTGTCTTAAATTATGTGATGTGATAGTGATAGTGATAGTAATACTACTATTACTACTACTAATAATAATAATAATAATAATATGTAATAATAATAATTATAATAATACGTACTGAAATAGGGGTTATTACACTTGATAACCCCAGCAGAGGTAGAACTGTACTGTCTGATGTTGTTTGTGGTGCTCATTAGCATGGTAACATGTTATAATGCAAACTGCAATATACAGTATGACTAACCTTGGATTACTGGACATACTGTAGTAAGGTCCCATCGTGTGATAGTGAAAAATGCTCATTGCTATTCCCCAGAGCCCAAAGTGCCTCAGCTCATTAGAAGTATTGTCAGGTTTATTAGGTGCAGAGCACTCAGACAACGACACTTCAAATGCTTTGTGAGCTAACCACTGCATGACATCTTGTGTCCAACTCGCCAAAATGATTAGTGCACCATAATTCAAGACCAAGAAAAACACAAAATCTTCCCATTTGTAAAGCTGGAACCATGAAATAACCATGATGCAATGAAAATCCATTACTGTTTTTTTTTCTCTCCATCTACTAATCCATCCACTGTTTCAACTCTTTATTCGAATGTTGCACTATTTGAGATCAGTGTGCTGAGTTAATTGTGTATAGAATAATGTTATTGTCTTAAAAAGCTACTAGCCAGTGTGCTGGATACCCCTCGTTGACTGAGCTCAACATATTTTAGACATTTGGTGCTTAATGGGTGGTAATCTCAGATTGATCTCTATCAGTTTATGGTCATACTTTTTGACTTAATTAAATTGCATTATTTTCTACTGCAAAATATAGCTGTGAACCAATAAGTCTTAGTGAGCAGTTGCTCACCCAGTATATTCCTGCACTACTGGACCACAGACACTTGACAAAGGCCTGACAGCTTGGCTTGACACACTTCTTCTAATCTAATCTCCAATCCTACTGTATTCACTCAGCTAGTTAAGCCCCTTGCTAATGAGACTGTGGCCCATTGTATGGAATTAAACCAGAACACTACTCACTGCCTAAATCACATCACACACAAGGAGCAATTCTACAAGGGAAATAGGAAGCATGTGTGTTGGGCAATGTTATAAACAAGTGCATGCAATATGCTAGACGAGGAAAGTGTTTATGACACTAGAATCAATTTATAAAACAATGCCACTGAACTACTCCTGTTAGAAACACTGACCACTTGACGTAAACGCAGGAGTGAAATGCAGAATTATAGACAGCTATGAAACCTGGTATTGATCAGTTGTCTAACGCACATAGAGGCATTACGAGTAGTCAGTGCCGTGCCAGAGGGACCTGTGACATGTGTGCTGCTGGCCTAAATAAAACAGACTCCCGCACAAAAAACAACCCTGCCAGACAGCTATCAGATGATCATATTTGTGGGAAGACATAATACCTGATGATTTCGCACATATGCACCCAGAAATCTCACCAGAAAATGAAAGCGGAGCTGTGCTGGGGTTTGGCCAGTTATCTGCATAGGCAGAAAGAAGGATTGTGTGAACAAAAGAAAATGGGGAACAGCCACACTGTACAGTAAGGCAGTACTGTGTGTTTGCCAGCCAAGGGCTTGTCAGGGCAAATATTTCATTGTTTGTTGATTTTGGCAGGTGAACCCATCATGAAAATAGCTCTTTTTTTATTTTTAAAGGAGGGGGGAAATCCAGACCAATATATTGCCAAGATTTTCATCCCCCCAAGCCTGGCTACTGACTGTATTAAGAATGCAATAATTACACCTCAAGCAGGAAATGTGTCTGCGGCTAAAAGCTCCAAAAGTGTCAACATGCAGTTGTCTTGAAATCGTAGGCAACACTCAACATGAAGACAAACTGCCCATTGTTCAGCCTGCAGCAAGACACTTTTATGTTTTTACAAGTCCTAGCATTCCTGCGTCCCTGTCCAAGTCGGAGGGGTTGTTGTCCGCCACAAAAACACAGGCAGGCGATCACCGCGCTCAAATAACGTCAATCGTGACCAATAACCACGAAGTAACAGGGATTAATTCAATGTAAAGAAATCTAGAAAGCTAACCTCACCTCCGTCAGCTGATTGGCAGTATACAGCAGATTAAAACGTTAAGCTGTTTGGACCTCAGATTCCTAAACATGCTTCTACAAATGCTCTCAGTGGACAGCACGATCAGTTCACAGTCCAGGTGTTGACACATTATTCTTTTGAAACGATAGATTATCCCTTATTGACGACCCAGTGTGGTTTAAGCCCTCCTAGCACTCACTAAAGCTGAAAGCGCGGAGGTTTGTGTTGGCCACAGTAGATGCTTCGTGAGATCCGGTGGACGGTTCGGATGGTAGTGAGCGTGTGGACCAACGCGAGCTGTTTGCCTTCCATGAGACCCTGCTGGTAGTCTGCCTCCCGCTAACTTCATGCTAAGAGCTCAGATAACTAGTGACACGTATACACGCAACACTGACATATATTTTGGTGAAACACCAGTAAAAGAAGCAGTACCCTCCCTGGTCCAAAGAGCCACAACAAGCAAGAATTGCCGCCTGGCAGGGTACAGCACTGGCTCGCTGGCTAGCCACCAGCAGCAGAGCTTTTACCACTGGCTTTGCATGTAACAGAGAAACGACAGGACAAAGTCAGCGTTGTCCTTACCGTCAGGTCGGGATTGTCGCTGTCACGATGGTTAACGGCCCGTATGACTCCGGACCTCCACGACCACCGACCGATGTCACCGATTTCAGGAGGCTCGTCCCCGCTGACACAGAGGAACCGCTTCCCGACCAGCTCCGGCCGAGCCTCGACTGCCATGGCCCTTTGCTGGTCAAAACCCCCCCTCGAAAAAACTTCCCAACAACGACGCCCTTACAGACCTGTCATTTACGACATTAAACCAGCTCGGAAGAATCCAACGATAGAATGAAAAGAAAAAAAGGAAAGTTGTTTTTGCTAAACGCTGAAAAACCGACCCGGGGGATTTAAATGTGTAGCAGTCTCCACCCGCTCGAGCGTCAGTCTCTTTTCTCTCTACGTGAAAAAACGGTGGAACGCTGCACCGCATCACCGCCACCATCCATACTTGTGTTTCTCCGCTGGATCCCAAGCCATTCACAGACCGCAGCACGACGGTGTCCCTCCGCTCAATTCAACCCCATCGGTACTATTTTTGCAAAACTACTCCCATAACTGCTCGTAGTTGTTGAACTGCCACGACTGCTGTTAATTTTAGTAGACAACTTGTGCTCCTATCACCGCCGTAAAAGCACGTCTATATTATATTATATTTATATAATTATATATTATTTAAACAACAACCTCCATGGAGGCTATGATACTGTAATAGGCCAGGGAAAAATGAAAGTCCTGTTGATACCATTGTAATAACGTTACACTTCTGTTCCACAGCTATGGCAGCCAGCAAGGTTTTGTTTGTTCAACTGACTATACTTTTTTTATAAGAATCCTCATTACCTCAACAGAAAAGAGAATGCCTGACATGTTTATTGTATAGTCTTAATGTGAGGTTATAAATAATATATTATTATGATTATAAATAATATGTTGCTCTATTCAATAGGCCTACATTTTATTTAAAATAAACTAAATTTACAAAAGAATGTATTAATGTCAACTCACAAATCGCACTTTGCGAAACCTATTGAAGGTCAATAGACCAGGCCAATATTCTACTCTATTTACAATTCTTATTGCTCATTATAATTTACTTATGCATGTATTTAATTATTTAGTGCTGGTTTGCAGTCTTTTTTATCCTCTTATATTTCAATTGCAGCTTTACGTTTTATAATCTTATAATTGCAACATGTGACACAATATCTGCACGTGTGTCCTGTGTACACGGGGCACCTATTCAGAAAAGAGTTAACAACCCTCATCAACCACCTTGGGCAAATAAAAGTTCCATGCATGAATGAATGACTTACATGTATGGAAGTGAAGGAGTGGATATAGCAAAGTGAAAGAAAACAGTGTTAAACATGGTGGAAATGGTGCTTAAAAGAACATGCCATTGGTTTTGCATGTCCTTTTTACTACTTCTAATTATTTTCTGTATGGTATGAAAATAAATTAACAGACTGTACATTCTACTTGTGTTATCCATAACAGTGAACATCAAGTCTGCATTAATGTCAGTTATACTATTGTTTGAGGGAAAGCAGTGCACATTTTTCAATTTTAATCTGCATGCATTATTGGATTACACAACTCAAGCAAGTGTCTGCAAATTGATTTTTATATCATATTAAAATGAATAGAAACCCATGGTTGCCAAAAAAACAAAACGTGTAACGTGCATACGAGAATGGGCTGCAAAAAAAGGTAAGGTCTCTTAAACATTACAGCAAATTTCCAGGCCCATCAAGCCACCATCAGAGCACAAGGGATGTTACAGTAAGTCATATTTATGTCATTCAAATATCTCTCTCACATATCTCATATTTATATCATTATAATCTGCTATTTAATTTTGTACTTTACACCTTAATCTTGCTCTATTGCTCTATGTTAACATTGCATTCCAAATGTTAAATTCAACTGACACGTTTGGTCTCTTTCTTTCAGTGTGGATTTACGAGTTTGCAATGTCTTCCACTGAGGCCTCCTGGGCTGTAAAGGAGACAAGCAAGACAGAGAGAGAATCATTGGGGGGGAGAATAAGGCTTGCAGAGGAACTGAAGGAAAACAAGAGAGGGAAGTGTGTGTGTTCTGTTCACATATGGCTCTATGGGGGATTGCACGCTTGTGTCCTTTTGCTTGCGTGTGCTTACACGTGTGTGCAGAATGTAGGGATCTTAAGGACAGTATAGAGGTTTGTGTGGGATGCATGTAGAAAGCAATCAGCCTGGAATGACCTCCAGAGAGGTACAAGAGAGGAAAAGAAAGAAAGAAATGGAATGATGAAAGAAGAGACACAGGAGAAACAGTGAAAGAAAAGGACAAAGATGATTAAGAAACAGTCTCACAAAGGACATATAAGACAAAATAGGAAAGAAGCAAGAAAAAGTAGAGAAGACGTGGGTCATAGTGGTGGAATAAGAACATGACACTATTAAAAGGAAAAGCACTGTGGTAAAGAAGTAAGACTAACAATGATCCTTGTCTTTTTTACATATTGTATGGGCTGAACAGGTGTAGTGATGCAAAAATCAGATATTGTGGTTTTAGTTAGCAAGAAATTTTTTGACCAACAACTGCTGGGCAGCTGGATGACTTTAGAATGAATGTTTGACACATCTAAGCCAGCAGTTATTGAAAGCATAAAATTGATAACACCATTCTCATCTGACTCATGGGTAAAATGGCACATAATGTATCTCACAAAATGCCCCAGTGTTCATTTAATTAGCAGAAAAGAAACTGCTCTCAGCCCATAACCATAGATGAGGGAATGTTTCTGTTGTTTAAAGGATTTGTACAACATCGGATATTATTGGATATCAATCTGTCTGTACGGTGGCCCTGAGACAACAACGCACTGCAGCTTACAAAAACACATGCACATAGACAAAACACAAGCAACTTAAGAAACACCTTTACCAATTTGACAACACATGCACAGCATTTAAAAATATGCTGCAAATACAGAAAACACAACCAAACACACAACAGAAAGTGTTTCCAGAGGACACAAAAAAGTGATGAACACTGCTGGGACACTCTTGTTGTTGCCATGATTTGTGATTCATGAAGTTATTGAAGTCAGTCCATGTATCACCCGTTCATTCAATTATTTCATTCAGTCTGGAAAACAGGTTATTGAAATGGCTAGTCCAATTTGTGTTTTTCCATTATTTTGTTTTGTACTGTTTCTCTGCTGTGCGTATGTACAGTCTGAGCTGCACTTACCTTGCAGCAGCAAGCAAATTCATAGGAAATGATTGTAAAGCATTTTTGAAATTGAAAATTGAGGTGCATTTTTAAGGAATTTGTAAATATGTTTTTATTAAAAGTACAGTTAATCAGAGAAAATTAACAGGTTCATCAGGGATGACAGGCAGACTGTAGAGTGTTATGAACATAGGAGTGACAAAGTGCACATAGTGTTTCCTACAGTGTGCATTTGAAGAGATTTCTTGTTCTCATGATCATGTGTTTTAGTTGCAGTATGTTGAGCTCTCAGGGCCACCTTATGTCAATGTGTTAAGAGCATGGTTAGCTTAGCTAAGTATAAAGACTACAAGCAATGGGAAACAGCTAGCATGACTCTGTTCAAAGTTCAAAAGTACACCTACCAACACGTCTAAAGCTCACTAATTAACATGTTGTATCTGTTTATTTAATCTGTACACAAACAAAAAAGTAAAAGAACAATTTGTGGTTGAAGAAGAACAACTGCAGCAATATGTAAGTAAGCACTGTATTGCACTGTACAGTATATATTTTGATATAGTTATGAATATGATATTGTGATTCAGTTTTGACCAATTGCTGATATTCAGTATATGATTACTTAGTTAGATTTATTGGCTAGGGTTGTATTTTGGATTTTGCAGCTGTGTGTGAAATGATGCAGTAGTGTGAGGTTTGCAGTGGAGCAGCTGAATGCTGTTCAGCTGTGATCCTCTGATGCTGTCCCAGACAGGCAGTGTGACCAGAGAGGCTCCACTGGGAATCTCCCTCACACTGCTGCACACTGCAGCAGCTGCCTTCATGAATAACAAGTAGCTCTGAATCCAACCCCCCTCCTCCCCCATACTCACATCATATGTACACAAAACACGCACATAATTGCATGTGATCACAAACATCCCCATCTGCAAATATAAAAAGGCACAAGCTCATAGCTGCACACATACACCTTCTCACACACATTTACTGTATGTGCTCAGATATCATTATCTACACATGCAGATGGACATGCATACACAAAGAGACAGGCATGCAGAGGCTCACAGATGGGGTTTGTGTATGTATGGAAAACTGTAATGAATATGATTACGACCTAAAGACTGGTGTGGTTTGCCCCCCCCAGTTATGCTGCTATAGGCCTAGACTGCCGGGAGACTTCTTATGAGCTCCTCTCTCTCCCTCTCCATCTGTATGCACTCATATTTCATTAATGCTTGTTACTAATTCAACTTCTTCCCGTATTTGTGTGCTTTCTCTCATCTCTCTCTCTCTTTCTGTTGCTTTCTGCAGGTGTTTCTGCCTCTGCAGCTGTAGAGTCTGGAGCTATGGTTGCACCTGCCGTGTTCCTGCTCAACAGCCACCGCTGCTATTAATGTTATTCCTGTTGATATTAGTATTACAATTATATTCCTATTAATATTATTTTTATTAATATTAACATCAATACCATCATCACAACTATTACTTTACATTTCCATGTACAACTATACTGTATGTTCTCTTTCCTCTTTTTAATCTTCCCATTTATTTGTTATAAAATATTTAACATTTTGTCCTTAAAATCCTGCCTTGCATGCAGAATAAAACAATCTAGATACATGTCAACAATTCAGTGAGTATAGAACATAAACATGAATCTCAGGTTTAGTACAGTGTAAGTGTGTGAGAAATTCATAGAAAATTGTTAGGAGTGAATATGTTTTAATATGTCACAATGCACATGTGGAAAGCTTGTTATAGGATTTTGGTTCTGGGCTGAGAAAATTCATGAACCTGTGAGTTATTGTACTCATTCATTTGGTACAATAAAACCTTCAATTCGTCATGATTCAAATTGGAAGGACCCACTTATGTATCCAATTTTAGTCTGTGATGTGTTCTCTCATTCCTCTTGGTCCTCACAGGATTATATAACATAACTGAATTAAAAAGAGAAAGTGTTTTTCAGCACTAGACTTAATTATATAATATTTTTCAATCAGACGCCCATGGATTAATAATGACTTACCCTATTATACAGTCATTACCTGACACGATTTAATTTCCAACAAGGGTCTTGGAAGGGGGCGCTTGCTTTGAATCACTGGGCGCAGCTTACAGACGACCGCACTTCCTTTTGTCGATCCTACAGCGGTTTATTAAACGCTCCTTTTTGTAATATGGAATATACACATGGACTGAAATGTCTTTTTTCCCTTATGCTATTGTGCCCAGCAAGCATATTTGTCGACGAATGGACCCGCCCAGACTGAGTGCACTGGAACATTAAAACAAAGACACCTTCTGTTTCCATGCTTGGCAAACGCTCCCCCGACAACAACGCTTAAAAAATCCACCGAACCCCCTCATTGCGTCTCTCACCCGTTGGTTAGAATTTGCCACGAATCGAAGACAGACCAATCAAATCACAGTCAGCTGAGTTTGAAAATTCACCGCTTTCCAAAGTCACATGGGCAAACGTGGCCAACCAATACTTGAGTTTGTGTTTGTTGTAAACAGACCAACATGGCCAATAGTAGTCAGGAGGTTGTTCTTTTCCTGTTGACGTCAGTGGCTCTGATCTGAGCACCGTTCTGGTGCCAGGAACTAGCAAGTATACCACAGAGGGAAGGAGGGAACTCGCAGGGATCAAGATATTGCAAAAAAACTACAGGATTTATATAGGATAGATATTTAATCGCTTAGGTATGGTTACCAAGCGAGAGCAGTGAGTCAGATCGGACGTTTTTCAGACATGTTGCTTGGCTGATGTTCTGTCACATAGCTAGCGTGTCTTGGATTCGCGCATCGAAGTTTTGGTTGAAGAAGTTAACAGCGGTTCGGCTATCCATTAGCGTTGTCAGCGGGGCCGTCTTCTATCTCTTACAAGCCCTGCACAACAAAGACAGAAAATGGTGTCCTGGATCATTTCGAGAAGCGTTGTGTAAGTACAAAGACAAATGAGAGTACTGAAAGTTAACTAAACCTTTTTTTTACCCAATTGTGTAAATGAGGGCAGCTGATTTAGCTTTGTTAGCTTGCTTGACTAAATTGATTTGTCTTTTGGCTAAATTATAATCTTACTCCTTACATTTTCTAGATTAGTGCGGAAACTTTGTCAACAAGAAACGACATAAGTTAGGTTAACAAAAAGTTACCAGACGCCACAAACACATGGTATTGTTTCTGTTGTAAAATACATAACCCCAAACTAGCTAGCTTTGTGGCTGGTGGTTTGCTATTAAGTCTAAAGCTAATGCTACCATCTTGTTATGGATCATGGCCATGCACACTGCTGGTGAGTCAACTGCTAACATAACTTTATTAGTCATTCGTTTAACTATCAGTGAGGTGGAACTTTTCAAGCTTATGTAATCATTTGTGAAGGAGTGTCAGGTACAGCTGCCATCTTTAAGATATTATCCAGCCAGCTCTGCCCAATTTAACCTAGCAACCAGGGCAGTGTTGGGGCACAGGGCGTCCTTAGACGAATTTGAGTAAAATTGTATGGATTAGTTTGGTTACTAGATATCTAGTAAGAGATAAAAATTTAATACAGATATATTTTTGGTAAAATGCACATTTTTGACCCAACAGCATGTCCTGTCTTCTCCTCCCTCTGCCTTTCTTTGTCTCTGTACATCCAGGAAGAGTAGTTGCATAACTTGGTGTAATTGAGGACAGGAATGTGGTGGAGATTAAAGAAGGGAGTGGTGGAAACATGAACAGCCTCACCTTTTTCTGTAATGCAACTCATTACAACCCAAGCCTTCTTTTGTGGGATAATGAATGAATTGTAATTGCATGTGGAAAAGGCATGCAAGTACACCAACTTCTTTAAATTATTCTGAACTGCTTTAAGTGCTACATTTACAAACAATGAGGTAGAGAAAGAGACCAAGGTGCACCTGAACAGGAGAGATTTCAGTGTGAACAGGAGAGTTTTCAGTATAAAGATGTGTAGAGTTTCTGCTGTCCTAATGTTGATGAGGAGCTCGTTCCACCATTGTGGAGCCAGGACCACAAACAGTGGTAATTTTGTTGAGCAGTTGCGTCCACTCATAGTGAGGTATTAGCGAGCTGATTGGCAGTAGCAGAGCGTAGTGGACGAGCTGGGGTATATGTTTTGACCATGTCCTGGATGTAGAATGAGCCTGAGCCATTTCCATACCATAGTCTTGAATCTGATTGGAGCAGCCGCCGGTGCAGAGCAGCGATGTAGTGTGGGAGAACGTGGGTAGATTGAAGACCAGCCAAGCTGCTGCATTCTGGATAAACTGCAGTTCTTGGATTGCACATGCAGGCACACCAGTGCAGAACCTGTTCTGCCTCCTGAGGAGGAACGGAAATATCCTGCTGACGTTGTAGAGGATGGATCTGCAGGAGTGGGTTGTCGCAACGAAGTTGGCAGCCTGCAGGTTCCTTGCAGTCTGAGCTGGGGGCACCACAGAGTTCTCAGCGGTAATAGAGATGCTTTCCCTGGAAGGAAGAGCAGCTCAGTCTTGTCGAAGTTGACGACCTGGGTCCCAGACCAGGGGAAAAAGGGCAGACTTTAAGGTCATAGTAATTGCATCTTATTTCAGTATTATTTGTATAGCTTGAAAAATCAGACAATCCATTAACAATTGATTTTGGCCATTGCTAGTTTCCAATATACAGTCCTGTATGTGGCCTGTGACACATGTTATTGACGATCCTCTTTACTCTAGAAAATTATTTGTTCAAAGTTTAACAGTGAATTAACATTCAGCTTTAATTTGAGGGTATTTACATCCACATCAGATCAACAGTGCTGGAATACTCCTGTCTATACAGTGTTTTGTAGTTTTATGGAACCAAAACTCAGACAAATTGAGCTGTACTCAAAGTCAATATATTTAATGTCATATCCTTTGCAGTAAATATTGTAACCTTCTGGTGATGAGATAATTCTGTGATAATTAGTGTTAATAATTTAGTTCATGTCAAACCTGTAACTGAACATGATTTTAATAAATGAATACATTTGAAGCACAACAGAGTAAACAATTATTTCATCAAGCTAAAGCTTACTCTACTGGCCCAGAGTCTGTCCTTTGGAACTTACAGTGACTTTTTCTACACATCTCCATTCCAACCATTTTTAAATTGCATGCTGTGCATCAGTTAAAAAAGTCTTAGCCATCCATGAGCAACTCATTTTAGGTGGCATCCTGCAGGGAATGGTTCCAGGGTGCCTCTCTCCGGGTCTCTATTTGTTAAGCACTTTCTCTTTGTTCCAGCCTCCTGTTTGGTGTCGACAGACAGTTGAATTGTCTTCCATTTGGCAGCAACAATGCAGCACAATTAGAAAAACACAGGAAGTAAACACTATCATGAGCTCCTCTACAATGTAATGCGATTGGGTACAGGAGCCCAGACTGTTAAACTCTATTACCTTATTATTGGAAGGGTGTATTTGTTGTAGGGCTGTAGTATAGGGCCCTGAAAACACATTCGCAATCAGTTGATTTCTGTGAGCAGTGGCCTCCTACATGGCCACAGGACATCCTGTCAGAATTCAACCACTTTCTGACCTCACGCCATTTCCTTTTTAACCTGTATAAGAGAGGGTTAGAACCAGCTTTGATGAACCAGAATGACCAACCATTAAGAAAACAGGAGCCCTCAAAGTTGACCCATACTGGACCCCCACTCCACCTAAAGACAGATATCTTCTTCAAAAACAAATGGAGCAGTTTCTCTCACAAACAAGCTCATCCACAATTTCAATCCTTTTTTTGCAGAAAATCTGTAACCTCTGATGTTTTTATTTTTGAATATGTGGACAGACACTTCTTATGACTCCTGACGGTTTCGAGTTGTGCCCTCGCTTGGTTGAGCAACAGCAGACTTCTGAATAGATGGCTCCACACGTTGCCTAGGATGTTCTGTTCCACCTCAAATGTGACTTCACCTTTCTCATTAGTTTATCATCACTTGACTGAAAAACTGAAAATGTAAATAAGATTGCATAATAAGGAAGCCCAAGTCAGTAAAACTGTGTAGTGCACAGTCCAGCCCATGTGTCGGCTCCACGGTGGTAGCACCTCTCCATCCAGGATCTCAGCCGATCTCTGAAAAAAGCCGAAATTGCACTGCATATTAACAGTGTTTGTCCATCCATGTTTGTTTTGGTATGTGCAACAGTTTCTCCCAGTAGTTGGGGATTATTAGCAACATTTCAGGTGTGCTCACTTTCAGTTTAATCTGAGAATAAGTGGTTTAGATCATTTGGTTTGTTATCAGCTTGGCGTCTGGTCTATTAACTTGGTGAATATTATGTTATTTGTATGTTATCAACAGATACAAATGATGGTAAAAACGATTAAAATAATACTTAATAAACCAGAATAATTATATTTAAATAGACTAAATAGATTTCTTTTGTTCAGAGAGTTATGCCTCCAGAAATATGCAAAACCATTGAGCTAAAGTTTGAACTTGTTTTAATGTGGGAAGATTCAGAGAGCTGTTAGACCAGTCTAAATGATGGATGTCATTTATTTCCCCACGAGGAAACACTCTAGGGATGTACAGACCTGGACTCTAAACAGTCCTCAACAATCCTCCAACGATTTAGGGGAAAAGTCATGTAATCAAATTCTTATTCCTGAAGCTCAAACCAGATGTTGTTAGCTCAAATCTTGGAGATGTCTGGATGTTTTTCTCTTTCATCTTCTCCCTCTGTGTGTCTCCTGTGTTTTATTGCTCTTGTTCTCTCTCTTTTTTTGTTTGCGCTCTCTTTTGTCAGCCTGTCTTACCCCTCCTTACATCTGGTTGTTGGTGGTGTACAGTGTCAGGAAACCATGGAAATTGACCCAGAGCCCAGAGTCAAGGCCCATCTAAAAGCAACACGGCTATTTTCTCAGCTGCATGCGGAGAGAGGGGGAGAAGGTGCTGAAATGGGAAGAAGGAGAATGAGGAGGGAAATGGCGAGATGGTAGTTTTGGTATGAAGAAGGGGCCCAGCTTTTCACTAAATTGTTTCAAGATCATTTCAGTGCAGAGTCAACTTCTTTGTTAATGGAGAAACTTTGTTTAAGTTTTTCTGCTAGTCTGTTGTTACTGTGAAATAGGTAAATGTGCATTTAAGACCTTTTCAAAAATAGAAAGTAATGTCTTAGATACAGTAATTGGAATGTCACAGTAGCAAAAGTGAATCTTTTTTGGCACAAAAGGAATGCAGTAAGTATTACTAAGTAGCATGTGGAGATTTTTTGCTAAATAAATGATATCGTGGTGTTTATAACAAGCTGCTACTACTACTGTGGCGAGGTGATGGCTAGTACGACGTGAGATTAGTCATTGTGTAATAGTAGTCGTACTGCCTGTTGCATGCCATACATTTGCAAATTAAAACCAGGTCTGTAATCCAAACTACACGTCCGTCCTCTGGGCACTGATGTGGTTTGATTTAAAACTTCTTGAAGTCAGAACTCTTTAAGAAGTCATAAGTTAAATCTGAACGCTGTTGGGATCCCTTCTCGTGGCTTCTGATCCCTCCCAGGTTGGTTGATTTGGAATTAAGGCATCTTATAAAAGTAGTTTTAAACATGTATTCACACAAACTAGATTATACGAAGCAGTTATTACAGATTAATCTGGAGACTCTACTTTAACATCACCAAGCACATCCAAGCAGTGTCAGAAAGAGTCTCACCTTTTCTTTCCTCACTTGTACATTATATAGTGTCTTTCGCGCCCTTTCTGACCTCCCCCTTCTGCATCCTTATTTTAAAAACACACACACATATCTCTGCCTGTGTGGTTACCTCCTAAACATGTTATCCTTCAGTTTTCACATAATTATTTTACAGAGCAGGGGAGAGCTGCTTACTCTGGTGCTGCAAATCCTCCCGATCCTGTTTTTGCACAGCACATCCTGTTCTTGCACACCACATCCTGGCTTGTTTGAAACATTTTGCCATGACACTTTAAAAACCTCACAGCTGAGTACTATCACACAAGAAGTATATGGCACTGTTAATTACTACATAAAACCCATAGGTTGATATTACAACAACAACACACAGACATCAAACACATACTGCTGGAATCAGTGTGAATTACAGAGTCCAGTGATAGCAGTATCTCAGATGTTTGTTGCTAATCAGAATCAGAATCAGAAATACTTTATTAATCCCAGAAGGGAAATTGCTTTTTGATACAGTTAAAAGGCTCAATAAAGTTATTGAAAAAAGAATAATAAACAGTAGAAAATAGAGGGTGTAGAGGTTGATGAGATTGATTAACTAACTAATAATTTAGTGATTGACCTAAACACAATATACAATAGGTTAATCACTCTTTGTGATGTACTTTTGTGGTTACCTAGTCCTCCAATACTGCTTCCAACAACTTGACTGCAGCTGTATCAAGACCTACACCTATGGCCCCAAACTGGCCTTGAACATGAACTACAGCACAACATGTTCTATTTATTAAAAGATCTGTGAGTCAAAGATTAAAAGTGTATGCATATTTAGTACAGGGAATCATACTCAGGTGATATGAACACTTACCATTCCATGGCCACAGTCAGTCCCGTCAGCCAGTGGCATGTGCTGCGTGCGACATCCTTTATGGTCCCCCTCTGCACTTGTACACCACAGCCTCTTACACTGTTTCTGTGGAGAAAAAAATAGAGCAATAGCAATTAATCATTTTGGCTGAATAGGAAAAGAGCTTATCAACAATTACAAGATATATTCTGCAAGAACATCCTACAAGCTTCCAACACATGGAAAACAGACTTGTGACTAAAAATGTAGGATTTAAATAGAACTATTATTTATTTTAGTTATATTAAGTTATTTCCTCCTATATTTCATTTCCTTATTTTGTGATTTGAGACAACAATAGTTCATATTCCAGATTTGTGCAAGATGCATTTTAAATGGCCTGGCATCAGGTTTTAATTAGTGGTTGTGCATTACATTTTTTTTTAATTCATGTTATATATTCCACATGGGAATTTACCGATTTAACTTATTCCACTCTATATTACAATAAAGAGCCATACAAACCACATTCAGTTAGCAGACTACAGTTTCATAGCTGTTGGACTGCTCTGTTAAAATGGTTTCATTAAACCAAGGTCTAAGTAGACGACAACAATCTCAGATGTACTTCCACCTAAAGTCTTAATTCTCCACTTTTTTTGTGCAGTTCTACTTGCTTTGATAGCATGCCAACTTACCATGTAAGGGCAAATTTGAGAACCGGGTCCAAACATCAGTTCACATTGTCTGTTGGCATTGTAGATTTGACCAGGGAGGAGGGTGGGCAGCTCGTACGTCCTGCCTACAGGCTCATCAAGGAGGCACTCCCCATAGCCAGTGCTAAAAAAAAAGTAAGAAAGTGTGTACAGTAAATGCACAAGGTAAACCTTTATGGTATGAACACTTTCAGGATAATACAGTATTTTCTGACCTCAAAAAGTATCAACATACGTCATCATCTTTCATAAAAGCAAAGTAAACCTTTGTATGTCATGTCATTGTCTGTGATCATCCTCAGATGTTTTCTCTCATGTGGGTGGTCTGTAAAGTCACCTAACAGAGAGACTGATACCACTTGTCCTGTTAGTAAATGCTGTCACTATGAAATTGAAGTCAGGCGCCATAGACAGAATAAAACAGCATTTTGATACATACTGAAAAGGATCTGCACGCTGACCACATTTCTATCTGAGGTGTGTTTGTCTGTTCTAAATGAAAACAAGAGAATTTGGAATCGTAAAGCATCTTGATTAAGTTACATAAAGCAGTACCTACACCAGCATTGCAGTATAATAACAGATTGTGCTGTGCATCAGCCACACCCTGAGCCACAATACAGTAACAGAGACAACAAAAGCACAGCTGGACTGAATGTATGCACCAAGAGCCTGCATATGAAATCATCAGCCTTTACGCTTGTGAAAAGGCACTAGTCAAACATGTTAGTAGAGCGAATCGAGCCTCAAAGGATCCCTTCTTTTTTTTGTTTACTTTTGAAAAAGGAAACCGGTGGACGAGACATGTATAAGATATGTAATTACACAAAGTGTCTGCATCACTCTGACAAATTTAATCTGGGATTGAGCTACTAAAACACCTGCTTCATACAGCACCAGCTGATGTGACAGGCCAATAATTACAAAGGATTATCCTGAGTTACTTTGTTTCTTTCCCCTTTCATTTCAGCCATAATGGAAGAAACTGCAGCAAACAGCAGTGGGTAGCAGAGGGATGATTGCATAAGAAGAAGAAACCAGCAGTGGAAGGTACTGTGAGTGAAAACTATGGAGCAGCCTGTCAAGGAATCATACAGACAGTCCCATATTACAGTGTCTTTCAGCAGTTGGTCATCTGTCTAATCAGTGTCCTGGAACCTAATGGAATGATTTTGAGGACCAAGACAGACAGAAGGAGAAGGGTTCAGTGTGGTCATTTTTTAAATGAAACTTTTTTCCCCACTTTTTTTTTTTTTTAAGAATATCGGCTGTGTGGATTCGAGACAGCAAGGCAATTCCTCTCTGGCAACAGAGGAGATTCCACACCTGGCAGCCATTCGGAAACTTGAAAGTGAGTTTATTTATAAGATGACTTATAGTTGGCTGTTGTGTGCTTGTCATAAGAGACTAAACAATAATAGTTTCCATGTACACCATACAGGGTGTCCCTCAGCATATAGGCTACTCATATGTAAGCTTTTAGCAGATGGTTGAATGACACAGAGCATCACTGTATCAAACAGCGGCAAGTAAACAGCAACAATGCTGTCATGTCAGGGTTTTGTCTCTGACAGAATGCACTGATTACTGTACATGGAGATATAGAACAAGATATTGACAGAGATTTAGTTGAAGTTTGAGCAACACACAGTACATAAAGAATCCATCTTGATTTTATTAAGAAAATGAAAAAAAGGACTTAAAAATGATTTTGCATTGGAGTTCTTAAGAGCGGTCTGCTGTTAGAGTGGTTTGGCTAATTTTCGAGGTGTGTAATGGAAAATGATAGGGCTTGCCCACTACTAATTATTATGTGGTTTCAACACCAAGCGAACACAACAATTAGTGGGTGGCAACAGTCAAAGATTTGCATTTTACTTTTATATTTGGATTTTGAAGCTTAAATCAAACAGCACAGTGCCAGAGAAGGAATGAATGGTTGCTTTATGTAGCAGTTGACACATAATAACACTGCACAACAGCAGGGCGCTTTTCTTCAGCTTTCAGGTGCGGGAGTTCAGCGCACATTATTACAGCAGCAGTGAGATAAGGGGGAGAAGGAGGAGAATCATTTTGCTTTTGAAAAGCGATGTTTGAGAGGTGGCGCGGCCTTTCGTTTTTTAAACTTGTAGGAGAGTGGTGCAGATTGAATTTGTTCTTCAGGGAGAATGGCCAGTCAAAACACTGACGTACTTGACCAGTTCAGCCCACTGTGCAAGAGTGGTACTGTAAAAGTGCTACTTTGAATCAATGCTCCTCATTGTTGGCTGGAAACGGATTTCAAAAGCACTTGGACTACACTCTCAAGGGCCTTTCCCACCGCTGCGGCTCCCACACTGAAATGCTGCTTCCCTCTCTTCATACCTGCATTGTTTGTTATAAATCCATATGATTAACGAGTGTATCACAAATGCATTTACGTCATACTCTTCGTGGTTTTTGTACAGTATTCAGGCACACACGGTAACCCAACACAGCTGACATAGATCAGTCCAAATAATAAAGAGATTCATGAAGATTCCCCTCATCTTTAGCTGAATGTTCCGACCACTCGATGTTGAGGTCATCGGTGGCTGGAAAGTATGTGAAGCACAACCTTAAAACTCCATACGAGGCGTCGCCCAACACTGAACTCTCGAGATGCATCTGGTCAACAAGGCCGTTCTTTGTAGAGGCCTCTACAATTAACAAGGAAAGGAGGCCAAGATTTAAGGGTCATGTCCAGAGACAATCTAATTATAACTGACATTTCCCATCTTAAAGAGATGCCTTTCTCCAGGATCAGTGACCACGGTGTGGGTAGGAGTCGCTGAATGAGCTGTCGCCCCTTGTTACAGATTTGGTGTGGAAAGCAGGCTAGTGACTAGATTACTGTTTGCCCAGTATCTTGAGAGCAGGGCTCGGCCTGAGTAGAGAGAGACAGCCGTATATGTATGCAGTATATCCATCGCTCAGGTCAGCCGAGGAAGACCCCCGGATTCAAACAGGAAATACTCTTTCAACACCAGGCAATAACAACTCTGCACAGTTTACACTGCGCTGACCTGTCTACGAAGCACTGCGAGAGAGGTAGAAGCAGTTTGTTTAGCTGGTCACGTCACAACAAGTAAAAGTTAATGGCACACTTAAAATGTGGATGTGATAATATCAGATTGGGAAAAGATATGGGAGAAGCATAATTTTCTTTTTCATGAAAAGAGCCACCGGGGAATCAGCCATTTGTTTTGGTAATAAATCAGTCTAAAACTGGAAAGAAGAGCTGGTACCTACTCTAGAAACTCTGTGATGTACTTGCGGCTGCACTTGGACCACGACCAGGGATTGGTGTCATAGTTGAGGGTGGGAGCCATGACATGATACTGGTGTTTCATGCCAGCTTCTCGACACTTTGGGTTGTCATCATGAGGCATGTTGAACCTGATTTTTTTTTGGGGGGGGGGTTAGGTGGAGAGAGGGATATAAGGAAAACACACCAAGTGATTATCAGCTCAGTCATAGCAAGGAGGATAAATGTCACAAGATTTACATTCAGACATTTTTAACAGGGGATCCCCCGCCACACCATCCCTGTGGGCCATCACACACAGATGCAGCTGTAGTGTGAGTAATACCACACAATGCAACTTTCTCTCCACTTGTCTGTTTTTTGTTTGGGTCCTTTTGTACATACACATATTTATACCAAAAAAATCCCCAAAATGCTTCGCTAAAACTCCAAATGGACAGTAGGTGGTGCGACATTTTAATCAAAACATCATTCTTTATCTACCAGCTTCTATCCCCTCCACCGTCACGGCCAACATGCTAGTTAGAACCACCTCCATCTCACCCCTGAGAGGTCAAAGGTCACCATCTTACATTCTTAAAGGACTTAATGCAGAGGGAAAGGTAGGTGCAGTAACGCCAGAAAAGTTCCCAGAGCACAACGTGAGATCTTCAAATTCTTCGTATTGTCCGAAACTGAAAGATTTTGTCCTCACATTTGAGAAGCTGGAACCAGCAAATGGTTGGTGGTTTTGCTTAACAAATGACTTGTTGAAATAATTATAGAAATAGTTGGTTATTAATTTTCTGTTGATCCACTAATCAGTTAATCAAATAATTGTTTCAGCATTGGTCACAATAAACAATAAAACAAGAGTCTTCACAGAAAAACAGCTGTACAAAGTGAAGTGCACAGCATGGCATCTGCAAATTAATGAATTCATCCAGGCTGTCTGCTGTTGGCAGTCTCATAAAGCTCTTGATCATGTCCAGAAAAATTTATGTTGCCAATGCCAATATCATGTTGTGTCTTTTTGCTGAGGTTTGGCATAAACCTATAAATACATGTAATGCATGCACACATGCATGCACACGTGTATATATACACATGGGAACCCCAGCAGCTGTATGATGTCTGAGACGTTTACAACAGGATGTCGGCCAGTGCTGAGCTCTGGACTGTGGCTGAGGGTCAATCCATAGTACCGCCACACAAACAAGATCTAGCATGGCTGGCATGAGGCCCACCCTACAGGGGCTGAAGGCAAACACCCTGGGAATAATTAAGCCTCTGGCAAGGTAATGAGCTCCGCACACACAAACCAAGCTGTTGGCTGATGCTGACAACATCAAATCTGGCTCACATAGTAGTTGCAAATTATTCTTTGTCACTTATGATGGTGCATGGGTGCATCAGGGTGAGCAAGCAAGTTTAAAATAAGAGTGAGCGGCTCGATACTTGCCTCAACCATGTAGACTTTCTTAATTTCATGATAGGAGATTTATGGCAAGCTCTGATCGATTTGTATTCTTAACACGTTATGATGATTTTGTTGACCCAAATCTGAAGGGGACAAATAAGGATACTGACTTGAAATCCTGAGATGAACCTTTTAGTATAATTAGGTCCTAAATCAGGAGGTTTTGTGGCTCTCTGTTATAGCTATAGATCAATATAGAAGTAAATTCCAGCGGGAGAGCACTAACCCAGAATTTAATAATTAGCATCCAAACTAAAACGTGATTATTTTAAGTCCACTCACTCTTAATCAGAGATCTCAACAAAACAAACTGCTTTGCTTTTTGCACATCACGCCCAATAATGCCATTCTGTCGCCTTCAGCAAGACAAAAAGAGATTTATCTGATGAAATGGCCATAAATAAGAGTGTGAGAGTAAGACATACTGCTGGAGCGATGACGACCCGGTTGTTAATTCCTGCAGATTGGCTGTATATAAATAAGGGTCACAGCAAACAGCGCAGTCTGCAGGAATAGCCTTTCAACAAAGACATAGCTCAGCGACAACAGAGGAGAACATTTATTGCTACATTGTCAGTGGATTACACATTTTAGCTCCTCAAAATGTTGTGCTCCACATAATAACCATCTTTGGCAATCCCAGTATTTCATCCACTTAGCCAGCTTGCTAAGGTTATGTTTGATCAGGACAATGCCAATGAAGTTATGTGGTATGGCCTTTTATAATTCGTAAGATGTAAAAAAATTAAGTCTGTTTGCAGCTGCAGACTCTAACGTCTAATGTCATATCAAAATGTCAGGAAGATGTATTTGTGATGTATTTGAGGCCTTGGCATTGTCTAATGACAAACTTGATAATGTGTGTCACCTTTGAACAGCTATCAAGTGACACCGCCTTGCCTGAAAAATCCCCATAGTGGTTATTAGTACTGCCCGTCCTTGCAGTCACCTGAGAAAGGCCTCCTGTCCATTAGTCTAAATCTTTCTTTAATCTGCAATGCTCTTGAGTGGATCCCACTACCTGACACTGGCTTTCCCAGAGCACTAAACACTCTTTCGAGAGCTCACGCCTGTGAACGCAGCGATTAACCACGCCAAGAGGCAGAGCCAACTGTCCCTCCAGCTGCTTGAACTTTAGCAGAAACAGATCTGCACGAGATGCAAAGGGAAGAGGGAGGCCCATAGACACGTCCATCTGGCTGCTCCGGTCCGATCTCTTCACTGTAAGAATGTGTGAGCGGGACAGCGGAGGTAGAAGAATATCTTTCATTCTTAACCAATGGCTCACACAACACTGGTCCTTTTTACTATCCTAAACCGGACTGGAAAAATAATCGCTCACTCATTTTCACTTTTCTACTCTACCAGGAAAGTGGGCAGGAAGAAAGAAAAGGGACAGGAAAAAAAGGATGCTTTCCTGAAGAAATATGCCCCAAAAATGAGCTTGTCTGTGTGTTAAACTTCACATTGAAGGCACTTCTCAAATTTTGCCACATTTCAATGAACTGAAACGGATGACAAGAAGGAGGCGGCAGTGAGAGATTTACTGTCAATTTGCCTGATGGTTGTTGGGAATGAACAGGTCCCTGTGTGAGAGATAAAGTCATGTGTTTTGACTTGGTAATTTAAATAGAGATTATACATACATACATTTCACGCATGTGGCAATATTAGCTTGTTGTGAAAACACTCTCTGGCAGTCAGGTGTGCCATGATAACACACCGCCATTTCACACTAACAGACAAGTAACAAATGATGGCACTGGGACATTTTCAGGTTGTTTATCCGTCTTCTGGGGCTGATAATGTGGAAAAGGGCTGGGACGGAGCAAGCTTTCGAGTACTAAACAGAATATTTAGCCTTGCACTGTCTGATAAAGTTCTATGTGCCTCTTTGGATGTATTTACTGTATTTAGAGAAAGAACCCTGTGTAATGTTTTGTACCATATCCATACTGAATTTCATCTGAGCTTGTCTCAAGACAAAGCTTTGACACATAAAGGGTTAACTTCTTCAGCTATATAGTGAGGTATTATAGGCTGGCATGTTATTAAAAGTCAAGTTTTTCACTTTATTATGTTTTGCACCTGTGTCTGCTGTGCCCTACGTCTCTTGATAAGAGGGCTTTTGTTGGTCAAAGCTCGCTGTGAGGGGTGAGATAGGGTGTGTGTGTGTGTGTGTGTGTGTGTGTGTGTGTATGATGGGGTAGAAGTGCCGGGGGGGGGGGGGGGTCGCTAAAAATTGTGTTGTAAAAAATAAACATGGCCCCCCCA
>JAVQJD010070059.1:0-15471 GCA_036023655.1 Nannoperca australis | reverse complement strand
ATGTCTTGACTCTATTTTCTATTCATTTCACAACGTATGGTGGTGAATAAGTGTGACTTTTCATGGAAAACACAAAATTGTTTGGGTGACCCCAAACTTTTGAACGGTAGTGTACATGACGCATGTCTTGATAAATGACTTGAACAGGTTTATGTTACTACAGAAACTGCCTTTAATAATAGAAGCAGCCGTGGCCTTAATAGAGGAGCAGCTTTTACAGAAAAGCAGTAGTTGCACAGTGAAATATTAGAAACAACGCTGTTTGACTGGCAGTTTTTCTGTGTTTCCTGTTTTGGAAAAAAAGGGGTTTCTTAAACAAACTGTTATTTTGTTTTTAGGAGCTTCTGGTGTGTATAAAAAATAAACAAAGTGCTACTTTTTTGCTATATATTTTTTACAACAAGGCATGTGTTGACGAGATGTTTGGCAATCTAAATGTCTTTTTATCTCATTGAAGAACTATATGTTGTGATTAGAAAACATTGAATATCACGATACGTTTGGCCAAGAACCATCCATTACTTTTTTTTTTTGTATATGCACTTTTCCTGTTCAGGGTTGTGTTGAGTTAATCCCAGCATGCACTGGGTGAAAGACAATCCCTGATAGTTTTTCCCATTTACCTCCCTCCACTATGAATGTTTTGTTTTTAAATACACTTTATTTCTAAACACATGTAGTGACAACCTGTATTCGATTTTTTGGGCTCTGTGTTTGGTCTCCAACTTCTCCTGAGGGAAATATCCGGCTCTTTAGCTACTAAATACTCCACTGTGTTCATCAGTTAGTTGCTAACTTTGTCTGTTGTTTGGTGCTGGACAGGTGGTGTACGGTGGGCTATTTGCTGAAAATGGCTGCCTGTTGTGGCTGAAAACCGCAGTGATGAGGGCAGTGAGATTGAATCCAAACAGTGAATTTTCCCAGGTTTAAGGAGATCGGTTGTTTTTTGCCTCCCTTCTTCCACAGTCTCACTTTTCTGTGCTCCAAGAGGGAGCCACTGAGCTGCTTTGCCTCTGAGCAAGGGAGGGGACAGGACGTTTATTTGTGTGACGCGGTGGAAAATTCTGACCCGAGGCTCAGCAGATTCAAAGGCTCCCCAGGGAGCAGAGGAGTGGGGGGGGAAGATAATAAGGAACGGCAGAGAATGCAGGGGGGGGGGACAAGTCTCTGCCATGCGGGAGAGATGGCTATTACTACAGCCCAAAATAGACAAGTGATCCGAGTTGTCAAGAGCAGAAAGTGAGAGTCTGCTTTGAACCCTGGTGTAAACTGGGCAAGAGTTGCGCAAGGACAAGAGAAACAAAGGGGAAACTGAGAGAGAGAGAGAGAGCGAGAGAGACAGACTGAGAGGAGATGTGGTGAAAAAAGGGAGAAGCCATTGGTTTGTTGATTGTGAAAGCCACCAGCTTTTGGGTGACAGCGGGGCCAGTGAGAGCGTCCACTAGTAGCCAAACCACTAAACAGCACTCATCCACTTCAGAAGCCCGCTGGACTGCAGCTGATGTGGTGGTAATATTATCCAGAAGCTCTCATAGAGACAGCTATGGCACTCTCTTAACTCTGTCCATGATGGCGCTACATTAACCCCTGAGTGTATGGATTTGTGTTGGTCTTTATTAGATTACCTAGGGTCAGATACATAAAGTCAAGAGGATTACATGCAAACTACGTGCGTGCGTGCGTGCGTGCGTGTGTGTGTGTGTGTGTGTGTGTGTGTGTGTGTTGAACTAGAGGGATTAGTCATAAAACTGTCAGGAGTTATCCAACACCACAGGAACCCCCCCCCCCTCTTTGTGTGTTTTTGATTGATGATAGAGAACTGGGCTTAAATAGAAGCTTGTTTTATGAGAAAATGTATTAAGTTGATGATTTATCAGCCAGCCATTTGGGCGAGCGAGCGCGGCTCTTTAGAGAGTTGCAATGTTCAAATCTCTTCTGCCTCTTCCTCTTCCTCTTCCTCTTCCTCCTGCTGGGTGTCAGCTCCTGGTTAAAGACCCTAAGGAACGACTGGGCTGTCAGGGTCGAGGGGCCATAGAGGTCAAGCAGCACCCCATCTTCAGAAACATCAACTTCAAACGGCTGGAGGCCAACATACTGGACCCTCCCTTCAGCCCCGATGTAAGAGCAGCACACACACACACACACACACACCACCGCACACGCTCACAGTGCGAACTGCACATGCAGTCTTGATTCACCACTTGAAGCCTGAGATCTCTGCGAGCTGCAAATCAGCATACAGGAAATACCATTGTCACAAATAAACAAACACTTCCAGTATAAGCTAGATTTCATGGTAGCTCGTGGGTGGTGAGAAGCAGCCGTGTGAGTTCAGTGCCGTCATTCGAAATCCCAAACTGGCTGACATGCTCTCTATAGATCCCCGGTGTATGATTATCACCACTAATACCTCCAGTGGAGCCTTTAATGAACAGTAAATTATCAATTGTGAATATGTGTAACTATGGAGTGTAGTACAGACCCACTATCTTGAATGTAGTTCAACCAAACATCACTGTAAACTTTTATTGTGTGCTTCACTCATAGATTTTTTTTGTGCCTACGACAACAAAGCTGTTCATAGAGAGAATCATTACATTTTCAGTGTCATAAATAGCCTGAGTGAGGGAAAGGGGCCGACCTGAGAGGTTAAATCAATAATTGAAATTAGATACTGTTATCTGCATTTCTATTTTGGGTTATTCAGGTCAGTAGGGCTGAGGCAAACACAGCAGCAACGCGTCCTCAGGCGTGTGAAGGTTTCCGTGTTTGAAATGATCACTTTTAAGTATTTCAAGTTTTGTATTCCCTCTTTTTCATCAAAAAATATTCAGACTTTTCACAGTTGTCTCTTTTCTCTCTGTCACCCTTCCTTCTCTCTCTCTCTCTCTCTCTCTCTCTCAGCCTCGGGCCGTGTACTGTAAAGACGTCCTGGACATCGAGCAGTTCTCCACTGTCAAAGGCGTGAACCTTGACCCCACAGACGACGACTTCTACCACAAGTTTGTCACAGGCAGCGTCTCCATCCCGTGGCAGAACGAGGTACTGCAGGCTCAGGCCGCTGAGATGATGTCATCGTTCAGTCCCACAGCTGACAGATACAACGCAGTACAGCACTGGTGACATAGAAAGACCTGTATTAACGGAGAATACCTTCCTTTAAGAGTCATGTAGGAGGATAAATCCATGTAAATGCTTTTAAATGTGAATATGCCATAGCCTGTGAATGAGTCACATTACTGAATATGTATGAGACGAGGTGTGGAGGTGTTCACTTGCACCATAAATGCCCAATCCAGATGGATACCAGAAAACAGCTACCTCTATAGAGGGTTGTTTTATAAATAAATATGCTGACCCAAAGGCCCTTTTTTTAATAACAATAAACCTTTAAGGAAGTGAAAGCTATCAGGATAGATAACCCGACCTCTCATCCCTTTTGTAGATGATTGAGATGGAGTGCTTCAAAGAGATCAACGTCTATGAGACTGACGGGACGCTGTGCTCAGACCTGGACGTGAACCGGCCCAATCCTCCACCAAAGAGAGGCTTCTTCTACCGCCTGTTCAGAAGAGAGGCAAGTGCTAGTGCTCCGCCAACTGTCCGAGGGGGTGGGGGCTAAGGTACTTCCTCTACTTCCTTCTTTCCTTCCTTCCTTGTTTTTCCAGGCCTCGTCCAAACTCAACATGTGGAAACGTTGTGAAAGTGGTTGTTTCCAGTTCCGTCATTCCTGATTGAAGTTGGTTAGAATAAGGCCTCTCTTTTTCCTTTTCTCTGGGGTTTAAAACTCCTTTTGCATATTCTTCTCTTTGTGTTGCTGTGCCACTTTGTCTCAGAAGGTCTAACATGAAGAATCTTTTCTTGAGAGAAGCTCGGTCCGTGGTTGTGGGAAGACTTGATCTCAAGTTTTGCTTTTAAGATACAGTGACACATATCACAAAAGGTATTTTAACATATATTATTGGTAACTGGGGCTACTCAACTAACTGGTTATGTCCACGATCTTTCACCTGCTCTTTATTACAGAGACCTTTCATTTTGTTCTGTATTTGTTTGAACTTTCCTGGAATTCAAGGGCGGCACTTTCCCTCTCACTTTTCAAAATGTAACTTTTTGTCCAGAACACTCTTATAGTGTCTCTTTGGCTTTCTTATTACACTCACTCTCTGTCCGACTCACCTCTGTCTGACATCAATTATTACCATGTGCTCACAGCAATAAGCTTCACAGGCAGTGGACATTTTTCACCCTGTGTTTTGCCTCTAAGGCTACATACAAACCGCCCTGTCTTATTGGACGAGGTTGTATTCAGCCTAAGAGACTGCAGCGACTGCTCACAACTACCTCTGCATGTTTGCAAGGTAAAAAAAAAGAAAAAGTTTATCAGTCAAAGATAAAGCAGCTGTTCATCATAAAGAAACTAATACAACATTATCAGGTCTCTATCAAGGACACTACACATCATTTGAAGTAGGCGTAGCACATTAAAAAAGGCTGTTTTTTCGGGAAAGTACAATAACCAATTTGATCACAATGTATTGCTGCCAAATCTATGCTAACCTATGCTTCAGCTGCATGTCTTATGTTCACAGTTGTGTGTTTGAGGGCTGGACACCAGCTTGGGCTCGACAGAAATACCTCTTGTGATGTGGTTAAGTCAAGGTTAACGTTGCAGGCGTTGACACCATCTTGCACAAGTGATGGCGCAGACTGATGGTGTTTGCTAATGTTAGTGATATATCCTCACTTTTGGTTCTTCCCAGGTCTGTTTTAAGAGCGGTTACAGTGACGACGAGATCGAAGAGCCCTCACGACTTTAAACCACTCCCTCCACCTGCCTCCTCCTCCCCCCTCCTCGCCGCTGAACTTCACCACAAACTCCAACCGAGCGCAAATCTTAGGAACTCAGTGAATGTTGACCTGTATTTATGAGCTGTATTAAAAGTGTATTATAATTAAAGAAAAAAGTATGAGTTTAAAGATTTTGTACATTTGTACTTGAATTTATGTCTAGATGTATATTTTCACTAAAGGTTGTATTGTACAAAAAGCCATAAAAGTACCACTTGAATGCATACATTACATTTTTATTTCCTTTTTCTTTTCTTTTGGAACGAGAATGGATAATATGTATTGGGGAGTTTTTTTTAAGAAGCACAGTACCAGTAGTCTTTTTATTTTTCTCAATGTAGCATAAAGCCTTTTTTTGTTTTTATATGTGCTATATGTTTGTCATTGATTTGGCCAACTTGACGTGTTGTTAGCAGCATCAGATCCACCTGGTCCCAAACCAAGGCTCAGGTAGATCTGAACGAAGCGCATAGATCCAAGCTTTGCCATGTGTTTCCCAGATCTCCACTTGCCCCCTTTGATTTAGGTTGGTTTGGAAGGGATAATCCACGTCCTGCCCTCAGCCCAGTTAACCAGGCTGCGCTGGAGTGGATGGCATGTGCAGTCAGCCGTCTTCTCGGTGCCTGCACCAACTCGGTTCTAGTAGAGATGGTATGCATTTATTTCTGACAATCTTAGTCAGCATGTGCAACAATAAGAATCTTTTAAAATACTAGGGAAATATTTCAGAGGCTTTTTTTCCACAATACAAGGCCTGATAATTATCGTTCCCGGACCTCTCCAAAAATCTCCCATGAGCTGCAAAAAGGCTCAGAACGTTAATTTCAGATGCCGGCCAGTGTTTCCTTCGGCAGCACGGCTGTTAAGTAAAAAATCTGTTACATTATTCACTCAGGCAAAACAAATATTGGTGATTTATCTTTATTCCTCATCATTTATTCTTACTTCTTTTGTTGTACTACCTGGCTTTTCTTTGTTGTTTTTTCCCCCCTGGCGTGTCCAGTTATTATAAACCTGTTTCATGTGTGAAGCGGAAATCCTTTCCCTTGAAATATCCTAGTAATTTGCCACCCATGTTTTTAGTATAGCTGAAAGGCTAGGACAGGTTGACTGGAGAACGAGTTGGAACATAGAGACAGATGAGGATGATGGCCCTGTTGGGCTTCATCTAGATAACAAATTGCTGTTGCATTAAACTAACTTCCATTGATTCAGCTGTCAGCAGCTATTAGCCTCTGTGCTGAGTCAAGATACAGCCTGCTATGGCCTCTGTTCCTGCTGATCACAGATAGCACAATGCCGGTTGGCCACATATCCTGCTAGTAGACCTCCAGTTAGATTCCGTGGCTTTAGCTGTGTTTGTACTAGATGAAAATAAAATGTCTTAATCGTAATAGCGCCTACCTTTTTAACTATCCCATCGAAATCCAGTATGGTGTTCTATTATAGGAATGACTTGAGACGGTTTCCTGTTTGTGTGTAGAAAGGGAGGAACAGGGGAATACTCCTGCCTGCAGAGTTGCCATCATCCGTGTACAGGAACGCTCCACCACTTGCAGAACCATTTGTTGTGCACTTTTCTTTCATCGTAGAAGTGTTTCCCGCCAAGTTAACCAATCATGAACAAATACATATTCTGTTCTAATCAGGATTCATTATGTTCACTATTTGTTTGTTCTCATTGTCATTTCGGAGGCGTATGATGCCATCTTGCTTTTAAATTTTGCTTTTGAGGCAGTCGCTGTTTACTCCCCACCACCTGTTTTAATGCTGTGAATACCCAATCTGGACATGTTAGCTTTGTGTGTGTATGTGTGTCTATATTACACTGTATGCAAACGCGGCTTTTGTTCAATCTAATGCATTGAAGTACAACAATACAATAGTTCAAAATCATGTAGGGACTTGAATGTCACTCATTTGAATTTCAAACTATTCAAGACTGCTTACATTTAAAATGGTACGCATGTTATTCCCCATGTCATTAACTAATTTGGAGAGTTGGCTTGTTCTAAAAATGTTGTCCCCTGTTGCACATTCCATTATCAGAAATCAGGAATCGAACGCTTGCATCTAGCTGTTGCTGGCTTGTCGTTTCTGAGTATCTTTATTTTTTGTTGCTCTCAGGCACATTTTAAAGCTGATTTCTCTTGCCTATGTAGATTTTAGCCTTTTAGCTCTTTAGCCTCAAAAACCTTGTAAATGATGTATTTCTAACATGTAACTAAGCTCTAACACACATTCACTCACTCTCACAGGGAAACTAAACTGTTTGCCACCCATGCCTCTGTCATTGTTTGAACTTTACTCTTATACCATCCATATAGCAGTAAATAAATTCTGTTTAGTTTCATTGCACTATGGTGTGTTTTGACTATGACTATAGGAAGTGTCTTTAACTTTTTTGCCAGTTATACCAAAAGCTACATTAAGTAAATTGAACTTTTATCTGAAACATTTACTGAAGAAAGACTGACAGCCTTTATTGTATGTGCCAATTACCGAGTTAAGTTCTGACACCCGCCTTTTTTTTTTTTTTTACCTCTTTATCATTCCGTCCATTCTGAGAGAAATTCCTTCACATAAAGGAACTTTAAACAGCTCAACAATTTTGAATGTCCGCACTAAGTGCATTGTAATGCCTGTTTTAAAAAAAACAACATATGTTTTATTACTCAAGCATGTATCGGTTTGTAATGCTTCAGGTTCCTTGTATATGTAAATGATGACCTTCTAGTGCCAACATATCTCACTGGTATCTGAGGACAACTTTATAAATGGCAAGGTGACCAGCTGAGTTGGCCCTGTTTGAATACATAACAAGCATTCCTTCTCTCCTGCCTTCCTCCAAGGCGGTGATGGTGATGAGTCTCCCCCCTAAACACTGGGATGGCGCTCCCCAGCACCGTTTAGAAGTGAGAGATCCTCAGTTCCTTGATGTCACTTGAGTCTAGTTTTGGGATAACCACCAATAACTGCCTGGAGGTTCTCTGGGGCCTCTGTCCAGATGTGTCAGATAAGTGATATTTTCAAGGAAGGGAGGAATGACAAATGCATTATTGGTATTCAAACAGGGCCTGGGACTTCTTGATTTTTCTTCTTTTTTTGTATCTGTACAGTCATGTCGTTCAACCACTGCAGTCATTGTTAATTCTTGTACAAGTTGTATCACTGGTTGTTGTACCATATCTGACATTTGTAATTATGAAATAATACACTGCCATTTGTATAAAAAATACTTGTCTTTATTTATTTGAGACATATTGCTGTTTGTTGTGAATACATGAGCATATATTGGAGAAAACAAGGTAGAACATAGAAAATAGTGTCATGCTAGTATGTAATGTCCAAGCCACAATATGTATCTACATTGGTGGCATTAGATGATAGTTGCTGCAGGTGGGACTTTATTAAAGCTCTCACTACTACCACAATTCAGTCACCCAATGACATAGAAATGCATTACACATTAAAGTTATAGATTTCTTTCTATTGGGTGTCTTTTCTCCATTCATTCTTTGCCCCTCCCTCCCACGGAGTCAGAGATGGGGAGTAATAAACTACAGTGTTATTGTGAATGTGAGAGATAAGTTAGATTTCCATGCACGTGTTTTTCCTCTGATTTGATTCACAAGAATCTCACTTAGCCTCCCCACTGTCACACCTCCCACTCTTCTTTCTTGGAGCACGGATAAAAGCCACAGCTAGTGCATCGGTGTTGCTTAAATGTGTTTTTCCAATCTGGATTTCAGCGATCCCGTGACAGCAACAATAACAACAAAAGGAAAAAAATCACAGTCACCCATTGGCTATTTCTCAAGTCACTCATCATAAATCCGCACTCTGATTGGCCGCTGACTTTGCACCCCTGCCCTCCCTGTCTAGCTCTCACATATGCCACTTCCTGGTTTGATTTGTCGGGGGGAACGCATCGCTGCATCAAAGATGGCTTATTATCAACCAACTTTTGTTCATTTAGGAATAACATTGTGAAAATATAAGAGATATCTTGCACGAAGCGAAGGCAGAGAGCCGGTGGTAGTTGTCGCGAGCAGTGTTAGCACTCTCGTCGCACTACGCACCGCTTGCTCTCTCCGTGCGCTAACTTGCCCTGTGCTAGCTAGTTAGCTCACATAGTAAATATTAGCTAGCCAGGCTAGCTTGCTTACTGTTTATTGCTAAAATGGCCACCATGGAAAAACTGATGAAGGCCTTTGAGTCTCTGAAGTCATTCCAGCAGCAACAGGGACCACCAACCGCAGAGGAGCTTGTCCAGAGGCAGTAAGTGGAATTTTGTCTCACGGCGATTGCATGACAAGGTACCATCCGCTGGGCTAGACGGGTAGCTTAGCTCGCCAGCTAACGTCTTTGCCTCTCCGGTAACCAAGGTTTAATGCTGGATTGGAGCTAGTTACGCTAATATGCAAGCTAACAACCAGGGTTGCTGTTATTTAAACTTAACTGCTATTTTAGGTCTACTACGACATTGCACCAATGCTTAGCGAGACCGCTTCGCCTGACATTAGCAGCTGAGCGTCAGCGATAGATTTTTTGTGTTAGACTGGCTAAATGATAACTAACGTCCGCTAATTGACGCCAACACACCAGCAAAAGTGGTCAGTCATCAATTAAAATGTTCAGTGTCAATGAGTTGATCACGGACTAACAGTTCTGTTTGGAAAGCCACGGTCACAATTTGAGCGTTACATTAAGTAGGACAGCTATCACAAGTGCTTGATGACCGACTGACCAGGTGCATTAATATGCTAGCCTTCGGGCTGACGTCATTTACGCCTGTCCGTCGCACCCCGATCCGTGGAGGTTATTCAACGACTGGGGCTGCATGCCTTGTTTTTTGTTGTGCCCCTGCTCAAGGAACCAAGCTTTTTTAAATTCAAGGAGCACATGCCAAACAGCTTCAGTAATGACATTACCATCTTTTACATGTATTATTCAGCTTAGTCAGTCATTTCGAGGAGATTTGAAAGGCTCTAAAGTGGGTTTGGTGTTAAAACTCTGCAAGCCCACGTGCCAGTCAAGAGGTCCCTAAAAATGTCTACTTTCACCCGTTGTCAGCAATACAGTCTCTATAATGGATTAGTGTACATTATAACCAATATATTAAGGCGATATACTGTAGTTAAGACAGTTTACACAAATGCCACACATTTAAACGTGTTGTATACAATTAGTTTCAACTTCTAGTCCATGTAAAGGCTGAAAGCCATTATCCTGGATAGGATTAGATGTTGAAACTCTGTTTAAATTAGGTGAGCCAATAAGGACTTAGCTTAGGGGAAAGCCAGGCCTCTCCAATCATGCATTGAGCTTCTGCAGTCGGTGGAAAGCATCTGTGGGGCCTGGTGCTCTCATATGATCATATTATATACAGAAAGTCACAAGCAAGTCGGACAAAATCCTAACTGTTACGATCGCAGGTATTCAATATAGGCACATCTCCAAGTAGTCTACCATGTTAACAACTAGCACTGTTATGTGATCATGACGGTTGTAGTGTTTAAGGGTCACATGTGGCCGTAGGGATCATTGCTACTTGTTTGCACGTGACATAATGTAAAACAGCGGCTACCTTGAATTAGCTGCACAAGTATGGATTTCTCATCTCTACATCCTGTGCTCTTTACATGTCATTATGCTGCCATAAAGAATGCCATCATCTCTTTTAGTTGATGTCTACAGCAGTGTTTAATGGAGTGGCAGTGTCTTCTAATATTCTGTATTCCATTCATTGGGCGGTTTGGCTATTAGCAAGAGATTTAATCAGGTTCCTGTTTAGAGATGGACTAATGTCCAGCAGTTGAATTCTTTGAGGTCTCTTAACCAATTGTTCTCTCTCTGCCTCTGTCTCTCTTTCCTTGTCTTTTGCTGCCTTTTGCTTTCTGTCCCTTCTTCTCACCTTCCCCAATCTTTCCTCTTTCACAGGAAAAAGGAACAAGCTACCACAAAAAAGGACAGGGTCACCCACTGCCTGACAATATGTGAAAACATTGTGGCGCAATCTCTGAGGTAGGCTTTGCTGTTTGAACGTTTTTCTTTCAGACAAATTTACATTTAACGGAGTGTATGTGACGTAGTCCAGTTTGAATTGGGTCTCATCCAATGGCCATTCAATTTGACTACTACCAAATCAGATTTTACTGCCTGGGCTGGACAGTAAGCACCATGTTTTTGTTGGCCAACACGGCAGAATGGTTGCCATATTTTTCAAGCTATTTTAATAATTAACTGAACAGAACAGAAGGGCAGGAATTCACGGTAGTCTGTGAAAAGCTTCTGAGTGAAATACAGCTGACTGGAAGAATGTCCCGTGTGTGGGTGTTCACTTGTGTTTTATGTGTTAACAGTTCAGAATGGTGTTATTGACATATACAAACAATGTCTGTTGAGTTGAATAGCTATGTGCGTAATGACATTCGCCTCACTTTTCCTCTCTATGGTCCTGGGAGCAGAACGTCTCCAGAGTTTCAGAAACTGCTTGGCATTGCCATGGAGATGTTCCTGCTCTGCAGTGATGACAGCGAATCAGATGTTCGGATGGTAGCCGACGAGTGCCTGAACAAAATCATCAAAGTGAGCGGGGCCGAGTATTCCTCCAGCAAGGCTCTTGTCAAAGTTGTCCTTCATTCTTTCTTCAATAATAGGACAACGAGTTGAACATCAGTTCACTTTCAGTTGGCACCCACAGAGGACGTGCGACATTCACAGAATAATGAGCCATGATCTGGGTTTGCATTATGTGACGGGATGTGTTTTCACCTTGTGCATTAATTTCCAAACAATAGAAGATGATGCGTATAATTATCACAGTATACATTAAAGCATTATTTCTGTTTCTTTAATTTTATGTTTTTTTTCATCAGCCATGTTGCCCAGGATGATGATTTTGATATCTCTCTCCAGGCGCTAATGGACTCCAACCTGCCTCGACTGCAGCTGGAGCTATACAAAGAAATTAAAAAGGTAACGAGATGTGCTGTAAGTCTTTTTTTATTCATGCAACATGTTATTCTCACAGACTAATGACCAACGTCTGTAACGTGTGATAGTCGAAATGGTGATGTTGGCGTTTGTGTGTCTCTGTAGAACGGTGCCTCTCGGAGTCTGAGGGCAGCTTTGTGGAGGTTTGCTGAGCTTGCCCACCTCATCAGACCTCAGAAATGCAGGTACACACTCAAAATGCCTAAAAATGGCTTTCTATTTTGTTAACACGACAACCACATTTAAATTAAACACTTTTTCATTTGTTTTCCTCCCTCCATCTCTTGCGGTCCAGACCCTACCTGGTCAACCTGTTACCGTGCCTCGCCAGAATCACCAAGCGGCAGGAGGAGACGGTACAGGAGACACTGGCTGCCGCAATGCCCAAGATCATGGCCGCCTTGGGACACTTCGCCAATGATGGAGAGATCAAGGTATCCACACAAAGAAGAAACACTGAAACGCTGTAGTATAGAAATTAAATTGGCGCTCACATCATTTAAATTTTCTGATCATTTGTTTCGTTTCATCTTTTGTCTTGGGGAATTCTGTGTTTCCTCTCCTGCTTCTTCTCCGTGTTTTACCGGAAAGTCATTATTAAAACAAGCCAAAGAGAGGTTCCCCTTTTCAAAAGTTTATATTTCTCATCATGGCTTTATACACATTTAATTTCCACGGCTTACTCACTTTCCAGTGCTGTCAGAAATCTATTATCAAACTATGCTAGATTAAATCAAATAAAAAAAACATGACATTTAACTGGACACACTGGATCTGTAAATCCTGAAAGCTTTCATCGTAGTGCCGCCTTTTTTGTCTCAGGTGCTGCTGAAGTCTTTTGTGGCCAACCTGAAGTCCAGCTCCCCCACCATCAGAAGGACAGCAGCCAGCTCAGCCGTCAGCGTGTGCCAACATTCCAGACGCGCCAGCTACTTCTACACCTGGCTCCTTAATGTGCTGCTGGGTAAGGACACACATGGGGCCCACACTCACACACATGCTCTGGACACGCACCTTCTTACCGTCCTAGGTTTTCTTTTTTTAAAATTTCAACTAATATTTGTGAGCTAGTTTGGCATCAAACTGCTTGAAGCTACTGTACTCAGGCTACAGACGCTCAAAAAGGACAAGGTAACACAAACCCATACTATATGTTCCTTTCCAGGTCTGCTGGTTCCAGTGGATGAGGAGCACCCCAGCCACCTAATTCTGGGGGTGCTGTTAACCCTTCGCTACCTGATGCCTCTGCTGCAGCAGCAAGTCAACACCACCAGCCTCAAAGGAAGCTTTGGAGTCATGAGGAAGGAGGCTGATGTACAGCCAACACCTGAACAACTGCTACAGGTAGAGCGAAGAGAGGGATCGCGATGATGTCTGTGTTTTGTTCATGTATTATTTTAGAGTTTTGGCTAAAATGTTCTGCGCGTGTGTCTGAAGGTGTACGAGCTGACCCTACACTACACGCAGCACTGGGATCACAACGTGGTCACGGCGGCTCTGGAGCTCCTGCAGCAGATGTTCAGGACTCCCCCGCCAGAGCTTCTGCACATGCTCATCACCGCCGGCAGCATTTCACACGGCACCGTTTTCCGCCAGGACACCGAGAGCCGCACACGCTCCGGCAGCATCCTCGAGCTCATTGGTAAGCACATCAAGCAGCTTGATTTCCCTTTCGTACACTGTAATGAGGATTCTTTAGCATTTTACAAAGTCACCTGGCACTCTGGACGCCAATGTATCTGCTTCAGGTAGCTTTTAATCCATTAACCCTTACTGACTGACTTTTCCAGCTAATTACTCGACCAAACTGTTGATGCTCTACTCTAGTTTCTGCTTTGGTCTGTGTTCGGGGCCTTTTTCCTTTGCTTGCTCATAACTCATTCCTCAAAATAATTGTTGTTTCCTATGACTCTTTCTGAGCTTTTGCTGCTTTTTCCCCCCTCATTTCCTGTTTCTACTTCCCGTTTCCTGCCATTTGCAGCGGGGGGAGGGTCTTCCTGCAGTCCACTCATTCTCAGGAAACAGAGAGGTGACTAGTATGTTTATCTCCTCTGCTCACTCCCTGATGTGTCAGTCAAGGTTTGAGCAAATGCACCACCGACTCACCCATGGTGGTTGATTTATCCTTTAAATACTTGATATTGATATTTTTAACAATATTTACTTTTTAATGTGTATGTATCCATGAAAATCTGAGGCAGAATCTGTTGTTGTTTTTAATGTACTCACCCAGGTTTTAGTTTTAGTGCTGATGTTATGTTGACATTAAACTTGTTTCCAGGTAAAATGCTTTCTGGGGAGGAGGATGGGTTGGAGGATGACGCTGAGAGAACAGAGGTCACCACCGCTGCCTTCACAGGTGAGATGCAGCCACCAGGAAGCAGAATGTAAAGTTGTAGCAGTCTTACAGACTATACGTCACATTTAAAACTAGATGGTGAAGCCCCATTCAGCAGTAAAAACAAAAAATCTTTGCGTAATGTCTTTCCTTCAGCGTCAGTCGTTGGTGCAGACGGCTCCTCCGCGGCCCAGGTGGACATCATCACAGAGCAGCCACGGTCCTCCCAGCATACCCTGCAGCCTGGCGACTCTGTGGACCTCAGTGCCTCCTCAGAGCAGGGGGGCGGCGGAGGCGGGACGTCTGCGTCAGACACCCCCGAGTCGCCAAACGACAATGAGGAGGAGATGCTCAGCCGGAGCTCCAGCGGCGGGGCCAACATTACCCCAGAGACGGCCGACTACACCACACCAGAGAACGCCACGCCGGAGGGCGGGCCCTTAGGAGAAGGCGGGACCCTGTTGGGCACTAATGACCGCTCACTTCCACCCAGCGACTCCTCCCAGACCACCACAGAGGGACCAGACTCCGCTGTCACCCCTTCAGACGTAGCAGAACTGGTCAGTGTGGCTGTGTGGGCACGCGAGTGAGATTTCATTTGGTTGGAGAATACAGCTTGAACTTTACAGCACTTCTGTCTATATGTGCGTGTTTGTGTGAAATACAGAGAACAGCGTAGACACTGAGAGACTTAATTACCATGTAATGCTGTAATTAACTATGAACCTTAATGTCCCTAATGGCATAGTACCTGGGTTAAGAATGATGCTACACTTCATAGACTTGGGATTTGTAGAATGGACCAAATTTTCATTCTTGCTTCCATTAAAGGGCTGCATCAGTGGTTTAGCATGTATTAGTTCATTACCTACAAATTGCAAACAGTTAAAATGACCGTTAACCATTTCCCAAATCGTAGTATCATGCTTTCAGTTAATCTCTGACTTCACAGATAGCCATTAGCTTCAGTTCATGCTGTAAATTATTAAAATGAACTTTTTCTGACCGCAGGATCCATGTTGGGTATATTCTCCATTCAAAGACATGCTAGTCTTGTTAGTCTAAGAGTTTTGTGAACTGGTTGGCGGTTATGTTTTATACATTCAATAAGTGATTAATGGAGTACAACATGCAAACCACTTGTATGGTCATTTTGTTGACCTCTTGTTTGGTGCATATACAGTATTTTATAGTACAAATACAAAAGAAGATGTGATATCACACACTTCAATCATTTAGGTTTTTGGGAGGAAGGTCGTGTTAACCTGTCCCCCCCCCCCCCC
>JAVQJD010070050.1:0-36673 GCA_036023655.1 Nannoperca australis | reverse complement strand
TCTTGTATTGGCTCAAGCACAGACACCTTCTGTGTTGTCTCTGGACTGATGTGTGGCACAGTGTACAATGTGTGGGTCAAGGCGCTGGGATGGCGGTACAACGGCTCTGACAGCACAGTGGTCTCTTTAACATCAGGTATAGACACACTCACTATATATGCAATTATCTTTCCATTTTGGATTATTTTATCTCCATTCATAAACGTTTTCATGCTCATTCCTCAGCTCCATGTTTACCCAAAGAGGTAGAGATAGGATTTCACTGTAACTCTGATGGCCCTGCCGTTGTTTCCTGGAACACTACTTATGGCACAGCAAACCTATCCCTCACCACCATTATCAGTGGAAGCCTTCAGACCTTGTGTGCTACTCAGGAGAACAGCTGTAATGTAACAGGTTTAAGTTGCGGGGACACCTACAGCCTCAGTCTCAATGCCAGCAACAACCAGTGCAGCCTCACAACACCAGTGCGCACTAACCTCACCACACGTGAGTTGAGCATTTACAGTAAATCCTCATAAGTGGCAACTGTTAGACCTGGTTTATTGATCATCCTTCAACATCTCTTTGCAGGCCCTTGTCCTCCTCAGCGTGTAGCTGTCGACCTGCAGTGTGGCTCCCTCACTGCTGTCTTGTTCTGGGACAAGAGGTCTGATGTTGAACTGTACATAGCAAGAGCCATCAAGACATCAGGAGGGGGGGTGCAAAAGTGTAACTCTACGGGCTCTACCTGTCAGTTTCCTGGTCTGGACTGTGGAGAGACGTACAACTTTACAGTAACAGCACACAGTCAAGGCTGCTATAGCCAGGCCAGTAGTACTGTGTTCATCCAAACAGGTACCGCAGAAGCATAACAGTTCTATTTGCCTTATTCAGTAGTGGAAAAATAACTAAGAATAATTATTATCTATTATTATTTAAATACTGTACTTAAGTATTTACATTTAATGCTACTTTATACTTCTGCTTCACTACATTTTAAGGGCAAATGTTGTACTTTTTACTCTATTTATTTATTTTTGATGGCTATAGTTACTTGCCAGATTAGGATTTTACATACAAAACATAAGATCATGTTATAAAACATGATGCAGTGCTATAGAAATAAATTACAGAACAGCATATAAAGTAGTTCAATTTAGTTCCACCTCCACCAGCTGGAAGTCTTTTTTTTAATGAAATGTGCTTGTAACAGCATATTTTTTTTGTTATAGTGTTTAGGACTGAAAGTTGGGAGTATTAATGCTATTATCAATTAATCTGTTGATTATATTCTCCATTAAACGATTAATTGTTTGTTCAATTGTCTATAAATCTAATGGTAAAAAATGGTCTATAAATTGTCCCAAAAAGTGAAAAATCCAAGAGTCTTTCAACATCTTGTGACCAACAATCCAAGGAGAAAATATATTATAAATCCAAAATTAAATCACTTTAACATTAAATTTATTATCACAATAGTTGCAGTAACATGAATTTTGTGTCCATCTACTAATTGATCAATCAATGAATTGTTTCAGCTCTTGTAGTATTTCTGCATTTACTTAAGTAAAGGATCTGGTCGTGTAATTGTTTTTCTCTTTTGTTTTTCTGTTTTACTCCTCTTAGAGCCTTGTCCACCTGTTAATGTGTCTGCTCAGGCATTCTGTCAGAGTAAGGAGGTCGAGATCTCCTGGCACCAAGCAAGCAGTGTTGTGAATTACTTAGTAACAGCCACAGGGAGGCTCGGATATGTGGAGATCTACAATACAACCCAGACCCTTCTATCTGCTGCTTTACCATGCGGACAGCAGTACAATGTCACTGTGCAAGCACAAGGCAACAAGTGTAACAGCCTCCCCAGCAGCCCTGCCTTCTTTAAAACTGGTATGATCTCATATCTTACACCACAATACAAATGCACAATTTCTGTCACACTCTTTCATTTTTACTACATGTAATTTATATTTGATTGTATGTTCTCCTCAACCCTCTCTCCCCAGCACCATGCATCCCCCGCAATGTCACAACCTATGTAGAGTGCGAGTTTAACGTGGGCTCTGTGAGCTGGGGACCAAGTGACGGCGCTGCAGCATACGTTGTCGTAGCAACTGGGCTTGATGGCCACACCCACCATTGTCTCACCAACACCACTTCCTGCACCTGGAACAACCTGCACTGTGAAGAGGTGTACACTGTTGTAGTGAGAGCAAAGGATGGTAACTGTACCAGTCTGCCCAGCAATAGCTCTGTCATCCATATGGGTATGTGCTGTATGAATATAATACCACTTTATTTTACTGGTTAGTAATTTTTGAATATTTACTATGAAGTTTCCTAGAAAAAAAGGAATTTGTTGTGTGTTTAATTGATACTCTTTCAATGTGTTAATTAACTGCTAGTGTAACCTAGGCTGTTAGTCAGTGCAAAATTTGAAATGTGTGTACAAGCAAGCATATAAATCAACATACAGCGAAAAGCTCCATATAATAACCGGCCATGGAAATTATTAGAAGATTACAGATGTATAAAATAAAGCATTATCAGTTAAATGTTTTTAAACACATACATTTACAGATTTATTAAAATCAGCTGGTGCAGGCCTACTAAGAACTAGATATGGCTAAAGAACTCTTGTTATGACATATCCATCATCTTTGTTTCTTTTCAGATCCCTGTGTGCCCCAGAATTTGGTTGCCTCTGTGAATTGCAATATGAAAGTCGTTTCACTGAGCTGGGATGCCAGTAATAGGACAATGTTGTACATGGTATCAGCTAAGGCAGGAAACAAATCAGTTGAGCTCAACACTAATGTCACCACAACCCGCTTCTTTGACTTAACCTGCGGACAAAACTACAGCCTCACAGTCACACCTCACAACCAGTACTGTCCTGGAAGCTCCACTGCACCAGCCTTCATACAGACATGTAAGTTATACACTTCTGACATGTGTACATGTCAAAGAGTCAGATATGAGCTTAGTTTACTTTTAAAGGCAAATACACATGAATGAATTCAAATTTAAATATTTATATAATAGTAAAAGTGAGCTTGAACAGGTCTAAAAATGTACTTGTATGTCTTTTCTCTCAGGGCCTTGTCGACCTGCAGGAGTCTCTACCATACAAGACTGTCTCTCCGGCATCAGCTTGGTAACCTGGGTGGCCAGTAATGGATCAGACTACTACACCGCCACCTTGCAGACCAACACAGGAATCTCTCAAATGTGCACGTCCGACTCTAATAAATGTAGTGTCCCTGGCCTGACCTGTGGACACAATTTTTCCGTGTCAGTGACAGCATCCAACCAAAGGTGTAACGTCACATCCCATCAAACTAGCAGTCTGCAGTCAGGTGAGGTTTAGAAAAGGCTGTTGGTGGGCCAAACATGTTTGAATTACATGGTATAATTACAAGTAATCTGATCACAACTCTGTTGGTTACTCTGCTAAGTCTTTGTAATCAACAGCTTACTGGAATCATTATCCCTTTCTCCTATTTTTCATGCCTACCGTATTTACATTACTCAGAGGATGCAGCACAGTGTACTAAAACAAATTACATTCAGCTTTCATAATTATCTGTCAAATCAAATTACAACTTGCTTGTGCTGCATTTTCAGTGTTTGTTGCCAACCAAGTAGATTTAAAGAATTTTGGCCAAGTCCTGTTAACATAATGAAGTATATTACATTTTTGGTGAACTATTCCTTTATTTTTCTTGAGAATTATCTAAATTGTATCACTCATATACATGAATACATTAGTTATTGCTAAACTTAGAATTCAACATAAAATTTTTACCTATCATGGTCTTCTCACAGTTCCTAACTCTTCTTGTTGTTTGCCCTCTCCATGCAGTGCCATGTGTTCCCACTAATGTCTCATTGGTGATGAACTGTGCCAACAACACTGCTGTTGTGGCCTGGTCCGCCAGTCGCGGTGCTGTACAGTACACAGTGACAGCCTACAGTAATCTTAGTAATGTCAGCTGCCAGACCTCTGGACTCAATTGTAGCCTTGACAAGCTCATATGTGGCAGCCAATACACTGTTCAGGTTGTGGCTATGGATGACAAGTGCTCTACCATCCCCAGTCAGGCTCTGATGTTAAACTCAGGTAAGAGAGGAAACACCCATAAACACTAATACACAGTTCCAATTTCTACTTTTGTGCTGTCTATACATTTTCAACATTGCAGCTGAGTAATCAAATTGTCTCCTTATTCACAGCCCCCTGCCTGCCCCAGAATGTGAGTGTCGAGGTCAGCTGTTTGTCAAATGACTTGACAATTTCTTGGGACGCCATGAGAGAAGCTGACCACTTTTTGGTTTCAGTAATTGCAGAAAATGGAGGAATCAGCAAGTTTTCTAACACCACAAACACTGCATTTTTCATCAGCAATGTGACCTGTGGAAATAGGTTCAGGGTTCATGTCACCTCCGTCAGAGGCACCTGTCGCAGCCAGCACAGTCAGAACCACAGCATCCAGTCAGGTACCAAAAACAAAAAACAAAAGCCATCCATTCTCACAAAAATCCATCCATCCAGTCACCAATGTAACTTTCATGTTTACTTCCTAGCTCCCTGTCAGCCGCAGGTAATCAGAGGCAAACTCGACTGTGTTACCAATTCTGCCTGGATATCATGGGATCCTGCCTCAGGGGTGGACAGCTACTCTGTGTCAGCCGTAGGTGGAGAGGATCATACAGCTAACTGCACCAGTTCCTCCAACACCACCTGTGAGGTGGAAGACCTGGCATGTGGCGTACTTTATAACTTCAGTGTTATTGCTAAAAACAGCAAGTGTGAAAGTCAGCCAAGTGCCACCATTGACTTGCAGACAGGTAACTGATTTGTGACTTTTGGAAATACATATCCCCATGATACCCTGTTTTATGTTAATTTAAAACAATGTCCAACTCTGAATAAAACAGAAATTCTTGCATGCTGCAGTGTCAGTTAATTAAATCTGTCTCTCCCTCCAGCCCCCTGCTCCCTCTCTAGTATCACAGCGGTCCCTCGGTGTCACAATTCTTCCATTCTAGTCATGTGGGATCAAATGCAGGGCAGCAAGGGCAAAACTGTGTACACTGTCACAGCAGAAGCAAGGGACCGTACCTACCTATCCTACAACAGTACTGGCACTAGATGCTACCTCAGTGGAGCGCGATGTGACTCCCATTACACCATCATTGTAGCTGCTTCATCAAACCAGTGCAGCAGTATGAGAAGTCCACCGTACAGAATTAGCATGGGTATATAGATTTTTTTCTTTAGTTTTCTGTCATGTATTACATAACATCTTTTCAAATACTAGCTTAGAATGACAGTGTTGTTTAAATGAGTGGTTCCCATTCCTTTTTGTCTTTACGAAACGTATCCTATCTTACACTTTCTCGCCATGACTCAGATGAGAGATCAATACCACATTCATATCTGTAAATATGAAGCTACAGCCAGCAGGTTTAGCATAAAGACAGCTAGCCTGGCGCTGTCCAAAGGTAACAAAATCTGCTTGAAAGCAGCTCACTAACTGTGTGTTCACACTAAAAGTATATAACCTTCTGGAGTCTAATAAGAGTATTTTGCTAAATGTTGCTAAACTCCCATAAAAACGTGGCTTAAAATCTTTATAATTTCTCTACAACATTGCATGTTGGTCAATATAAGCAAATATCACAGTTAATGAGACATCTTTAGATATTGTATATTAAAAGTTTAACACTCAAAAGCTCAACTTATCTGCATCATCAGAACTGCAAATCTGTGGTTTAATCAGATTTGATTAACAGAGAAACCAAACAACCCAGCAAATCTCATCAGATTCTGATTAACATTTGGCCAAATGATTATTGGTGCGCAGCAGTACATGAAATCACCTTTCTCACTGGAGCTTCAGACCAGGAAGAAAAACCGGGAATCGCTCATTTTAAATAACCAAAACAGATTTGACTTTGGTAGATAATTACATGTTCAAGTAGGATCATATCACTAATATTTATTAAGAATCTTTTAAAGTTTTAAGAGCTTTCAAGATGAAATTGTGTCAAATTGCAACCCTTGGTCACAGGCTGCATGTTTCAGTTGTCAACAGTTCCAACAAAGAGGGATTTTCTGTTTAGGATAAAATATTCAAATCCAACTACTCCTGATTTAATAAAACTCTTGACTATTGTCTTGCGCTTCACAGAACCGTGTCCACCCAGGAACGTGGTGGTTAATCCCTCCTGTGATGATCGTGGTGTGCTGGTGTCCTGGAGCCCCTCTCCTGTTGCTGAAACCTACCATGTTGTCATTATGAGTGTAGCTCGGCACGTGCATACTTGCAACACCACCTCCAGTAACTGCAGCGTCTCAGAGCTCCTCTGTGATCAGCAATACACAGTATTTGTTACTGCCAGCCACGAGAACTGCTCCAGCAAGGCCAGTCAGAATGTCACATTCAACACAGGTAATGTTCTTTATGTATAAAACACACGGAGAATACCATGCATGTACATACATTGACCCAACATGACAAAATGCTATTAGTATCAGCAGTTTGATCATTTTCCTTTCTGTCCAGGTCCCTGTCAGCCTGATGGTCTCTCTGTTACGTTTAGCTGTACGACTCAGTCTGCATTGCTGTCATGGACACCCAGATATAACGCTGCAGACTACTACGGCTGTGCCCAGGCTGTAAATGGAGACATGCTGTACTGTCACAGCACAAATCAAACCTGTGTTATCCAGGGTCTCGAATGTGGAGCAGTTTACAATTTCTCTGTCCAGGCCTCAGATGGGGTTTGCAACAGCTCCTTCAGTGACCCAGTGCAGAAAGGAGCAGGTATATGAGCAGCATGTCACTTCTCAAACATTCACTAGCTTTGTAATGTTTGCACTTATGCCCTACTCTCTCTCCTTTAGCTCCCTGTCCCCCAGACGCTGTTGAGGTGCAGCTGCTGCCGATGGCGATGGAGACCCAGGTGATACGCTTCAACTGGACAGAGATCACCTGCAGTGACGACTACCTGCTGAGGTTAACAGGAAGTCTGCTGGGAGACAGCCAGGCCCAGTTCGCGCTCTGTTCCTATTGGACAAACGTGACATACTTTGAGTTTCCTCTTCCCTGCGGTTCATCCTACGTTGCTACAGTGGAGAGCAGGAATGCTGCTTCTAACAGCAGCAAATCTGTGCCTCTCCGTGGAACAACAGGTAGACTACATTTAACACACAAGCTACTGGTCAAACACCTTTTGCATTTTTTACTTTAGTTTATTGTTTTTATCAAAACCACAACATTTTCAGGTGTTTTAAGTACCTCCACCTTCTCCTCTCCCAGCTCCTTGTCCACCATCAGGAGTGGTGTACAGAGGTAACAGCTCCTTTGCCACAGTTTCGTGGAACGCGTCTGTTTTTGCCACCATGTACACGGTGTATGACAACAGTGTCACACCAAAAGCCCAGCTATGCAGCACTGCAGGTCTGTCCTGCTCTCTGTCCAACGTCACTTCTACTAACATGGTGATCACAGCCAGCAACGCAGCCGGACAAAGTGAAGAAATACTCATCACGACTGGTAGGAACTGATGTGTTTATATGAGTGTGCACGGACAGGACGGTGTATACAGATTTGATAGATGCCTAAATTGTGTGTTAATTAAACTGGAGAAAACTATATTGTATAATTAGAATAAAATAAAAAGTTTTATTGTATTTTTTAAAACAAACTAATTGAGCTCTTTCTCTTTAGTGGTAACACAAGGACGCAGGAGGAGAGATCTCAGTGAACAAATGCCAAAGAACGGTATGTATTTGTAAGAACAGATGATTAAACCCATCATCATTTATTATTTGTAACCACTTGTATTCATATGAATATATTAGCTTTCATTAAATCTAATTAATTTAACAAATTTATTGGACAAACAAGTCTTAAGTCAACCAGGATCTAAATCGTAACGATGGCAAATTTTTCTGCCAACAGGAGGCCTGTCAGCTCCGGTGCTGGATGTCACACAAACAATGCCAAGCGTTATTTTCGTCGAGTGGTCTCAAGTAGATGCTGCTTCCCATTACAGCCTGGTTATCAGGAAGCAAGGCAGCTCCAGTGAACCTCAGGAGCTGACGGTGTACGGCGAAAGCATCATTCTCACAGATCTGAGCCCTGACTCGACCTATTGTTTCTCTGTCTCGGCATCTGGCGGAGCCGAGTCAGAGCCTGTGTGTGTTCAAACAGGCCAGGGGCTTCCCCAGTAGGAAAACACTTCTGTAGACAAAGCTAGAGGTCTGCACAAATCTCCCGTTTAAATGTGACAGTCAAAGTGGCAGCGCTTTTGACATTTTAAGAACGAAAGATCTTTTCTCAGTTTCTATATATACGCAAGTTAAGAAGAGATCTTGTCCCAAGGATTTCCCTCTGTTCTATGCCTGTGTAAAAAACCTTTATTGAGGTACATATAATTTGCTATGGGATGAGGTTATATGTTATGTAGGGATTTGTTCCTCCTTTTTTAATTTTTTTTATTGTATTCACTTCTGTAATTTATATAGTAGTCATCTTAAATGGTAATATATCATAAGTGTTTTAACATATCCAGAGTACTTACTTTTTTCTTCTTCTGAATGTATATTTAATATGGAAATTTTCAGACTACATTCTAATAAAACTACCAAAAAGTCTGCATTCCGCCTGTTTCAACTCCGTGATCGTGATATCCTTCCGTAATTTGTGTTAGCATGACATTTGAGTGCTCTTTTTTTTTTCTTTTTTTTAAAATCAAGAATACATGTTGTTTGTAAAAGTATTTTATTAGAAAACAAAATGCAACAGAGCATAAATCCAAACACAGCACAAGCAGGGCTCAGTGTGTGTGGTAAAAATTACCCTTTGCAGACTGCCCTTTAGAGGTTTAAAACATTCTGTAGTGACTGTCTACACACCATCATGGACAGAATTGCTTAGTGCCGGGTTGATCCACATCGCCGCTACGCTGAAATTTGAATTTCAACCGTTCACTTGTGACCCTTCAAAGCAAGTTTAATCAGAGTACAGCTGACCAAAAAGCTTAAACATGAAGACATTCCTGACACACGCAGTGTAACATGAAGCAAATTTTAAAATGTGAATCGGCTTTTGAACAGCCAGAAAATAACAGTTATTCTTTATAAATTACATAAATTACATGACGATAGTGTCGAGCTGAGCTTTCAGCACTGGCTGCGTCCAACCAAGCTAAGAATGCAACTCAGACCACTTAATGTGTAGACAGCCTTTGAAACATTATATGTACAAACCCACATCTTCTGGGGCAAAAGAATGAACCATAGAAAATTAAAATGCCATGTTTGCCACTTTTCAAATTTCAAGTGAAGACTAACGATGGCCTAATGGGGAGTGAAAAAAGGCAGAAAAACAAACAGAAAAGCAACATTACATTGGCCAAAGACAACAGCTCCAGATGTCCGATGGGCTGACATTCCCTCTCTTTAGCACGAGTGACAAACCAGATAACTGGGTACAAAAAAAGGAAGAAAAACGTAGGAGTAGAAGTAGTAATATTGCTGCGAGGCGACATTTACTCAGTGCTCTGACTCCTTCTGCGTTCACTATGTTTACTGTGGTCATTACTGGACTCTCGCTGATGATGGCTCCTCTCTTTGCTACGACTACGTTTGTGAGGACGCTGCTCTGCGTCTCTCTCCCTGTCTCTGCTGACCTCTGCTTTCTTGCTCTTTTCCTCTCCCACACCTTTGTGCCTCTTCTCCCTGCTTCGACTCCGGCTCGACTTTTTGGCCTTCCTCTCTTCTCTGTGCCTCTCCCGGTCGTCTTTATGCCTCCTGTCATCACCTTCTCCCCTGCTCTTTTTATCCCTGGACTTCTCCCTCTCAGCGCCTTTATCTTTATGATGTTCCCTGTCCTTCCTCCTGCTCTTGTCATCCCCGCCGTCTCTTTCTTTGTCTCTGCGTTCACTTCTGCGGTCCCGGCTGCCACTGCGACTTCTTCTACGTTCTCGCCGGTCTTGGTTTCTGTCTGCGCTGCGGGAGCGCCGTCTCTCCCTGTCCCCTCTATCCCTATCACGGTCCCTGCCGTCCCTGCCATCCCTCTCCTTCCTCTGGCGGTCACGCTCCCTCTCCAGTTCTCGGTCAAAGCTGGGGCCGTGGCGGTCTCTCTCGCGGTGGTGGCTCCTGCTCCTTGACCGTTTGGGTGACCTTCTGGGGCTCGGTGTCCGTCTGGGGGTCCTGGCAAGAAAGGTACCATTTTCTTCAGAATATTGTATACATCAGAATAATTTGAATTTAACAGTAACTAATATCCAATGCGGTGGGCCAGTTGCTCAACTAAAACCATTTTAATTAAAAAACTTTTTTTTTAATGAACAAAACCAGCCTGTCGGTGATTACAACACATTGCTCACACACAGCATTTGTGAGCCACGTGTCACCGAATCATTTACTGTGTTACCTGGAGCGGTGTCGTTCCCCTTGCTTCCCTGACTCTGCAAATGCAGCTTCGTCCTCCTGCGGCTCCTTCTGAGCAACCTTACGAGGCCTTGCCTTCATCTGCTGGTCGATAATCTTCTGCACAGGCACTGGGATACGGGGGAATAGAGTAGAGAACCACTCCAGTTTGGTCAAGAAGGAGCGCAGCATCTCTCCAATGGTCATCACACAGCCGCCTCCTGCCTTCACATCGAGCTCCTAGAATCAAAACGGTGGGAAAGAGCCATAGAACAACTTAATTAGCACACACAGGCAGGACGCAGGTAAATGTGAATCCTTTTTGAATCTTGCCTCAAATCAAAAAGTTATTTGTGATGACCAAGTACTGAACCTTCACCTCTGTTCATCTAGCTTAATCTCTCATATCAATCAAATGTGCCTGGCTTTACTTTGGTAATTCTAAATAGAGGAAACAAAACTACAATATCACAAAATGTTTGTCTCAACTAAACTGCCTGGCAGTACCTGGAGTCTGTATTTACAACATGAGCTTTAATAATCAAGCAAATGTTATTTATTTGTAAGATACAGCTCCCTTTCCCTTCACATCATCTGTTTAAAACAGCATCTTTAAAAAGCGGCTGCATATGCTGTTACAGAGCAGAAATGAAGGGAGGGGAGAGCAGTATCTGAAAACACTGAGACACATCCTCATTGAGCCAAAGGGACAAAGAAAAAGAAGCCATGGCTTCCTTCTTCAGTCCCCCAATAGCACAATAAACTCTTAAGGAGCTGTAGGAGTGTAAAAGTTGCCCACAGTGTAAGCACAGATTGGAGCAGGTAGCTAAGTGCACACCAGTTGAAGAGTTGTCAACTTTATATGGTAGAGAACAGCCGCTTTGCACTCACACACGCAAACCAACAGTGCTGAGATACAATATCCAATTCACCTGCTGCACAATGGACATCTAAAGAAAAAAACAGGGGAATTAACCAGTTGGGTAGGATTTCATATGATCAATTCAAATATAATGCAACAGAACATCAAAGGAGGCCTGGTTGCACAGCCTGGGATCAAATTATATTTTACTTGAATATGGAGAAAACTAAAATTGATTTATGCAACAGTTGGCATGTGTTGTATAATTCACATTTGTGTCTATTTATATAAATACTCCAATTGGTTTTTATCCAAAATGTAGTTTTGTGCAACAAGTCCTGATAAAAGCTTGTCAAAAACAAAGGGCATGCCATATTACATTGACTGAAAGGTTTACTCAGCATCATATATGGTACTTACCCTGATAAAAATGAGCATCAGTGCAGTGAGCAAGTAACCTAGCTACTCAGGTTTAGAGGACAAGAACCGGGAACAATTAAGCCAAATGAAGGCAAAGGTGAAAAATCAGCTATGAGCATCACAAGGGGAGGAAATGGACAGCTTTTAACGTGTGTTGTGTCACTGTGTATTTAATGGAGAGAAAGAAACATCAAATTATTACCCGAGGTGACATACCTCCTCATCATCCAGGAAGCCATCGTACCATTCTATCAAATCTGCTGGCGGCTGAGTGTATCTGAGGCAGAACAAAACAGAGCGCACAATGTGATCATTTTTGTCACAGAATCTGTTTCTGTAAAAAAAAAAAAAAAAAAAAACTTAAAAACTTTTACATAGAAGAAATATGGTGGTCAAATTTAGCACACAATAAAACCATACCTTATGTACATGAAGCCAAGTGCTCTGATGTATGGAGAGTCTGTGTGAGTGATCAGACCCATCAGCTGTTTGCGAGTCAGCTTGAGAGTAAACAATTTGTATAGGAGACAGAAAGCAGTAGACACAATACCACCAGTCCCAACTCCACGCACCTAACAAGGAGGAAGACATATTTGTAAAAGCACATCATTGCATATTATTACCCGTGACATATAAGACTCACCATTTGAAAAAGATACTGTGAAGTACAATCACTCAAGTGCTACTGAATCTGGTAAATCTGTCCCATTTGTAAATCATATGCAGCGATTTCAACCGAATGCTTTGCAATATCATCCAGGCTGTTAAGGGAAATAGAGTGGGGCGGGAGGGGGGAGATGGGGAATATAAAAAGCACGTACTTCTCACTTACCCCTCCGCACATTCCAGTCTGGCCTGCAGTCTTTCTGCTTCCTTTTTCCCAGGGTTCAGCGTGAGTCACCTGTAGGCGCACAGAGAACAATGTTCAGCTAATTAAAACAAACACACCGCCTTACTTGAGCTGCCATTATATACACACCACACATCAGAAAGATCCCGTCCGTCTCCCTGATGACTTACATTAGAGGCTTCGCGAGAACTGCCCCAAACGAATAAACACACAATTCAACTAGTATCCATACCGCTAATCATTCTACTGAGTTTACTTAATGTTAGCCTTTTAAAGTATCAAAAGAATGGTACTCTAACAAAAACATTTGTCAACCAGATGTAGCATAACTATTCTGTTAATAGCGGGATCCAACGACCGCCACTGTATTAGCTTAGTCGCTAACGCTAGGTAGCTTAACTGTTTACGTTATTGATAAGAAGCGCAATTACATGTAATAAGCAGACATTGGACTGAGTACCAAATATAAGTTGGTTAATAATAGCGCGGTGTGATCCAAGTTTTCCTTGTTATTTGACGACTGTGGTACATTCACAGTAACGCCAGCTTCACCGGACAGTGGTTAACTTACTAGCATGCGGTTTAGCAGTTGCTAATGTTAACGTTACCTTGAAGTAGATTTCGTCCACAACTTCATGGTAGGTTTTTAGTTCATAAAGCTGAACTTTGAAATATGGCGAAGACAGCACATTTGTAAGAATCATTGGATTGAGGTTCATAGTCTTTTCGTTACCCCACAGGGGCAATACATTTCCATGTTTTCCCGGAGCAGGCTTGCTAACGGCCTGTGTTGGTAGCTGGTTTCCGACATTAGCCATGTTAGCTGAATCCCACGCCGCTAAACTTAGTTTACAGTTAGCGTATTTCCGATTACAGATCCATTAATATTAGGTAGTGAAATGTCGATCGTTAACAATTTCGTCCTTTTCGTTGTTGCTGACTTGTGGATAAATTGATGATAACAACTTCCCGCCGTCGCTGTAGCTGTAGCTGTAGCTAAAGTGCTGTTGCGAGGCGCAACCGGAACTGTATCGTTAGTGGTGCAGTGAACGGACTGCTGCTGTAACCTTAGATACGACGTCTACGCGCTTTTATTTATAAAATAAAAGCATGTACTCACACGCAAAATGGTTTAAATTGTATTCACTGGCTACAAAAACAAATAGATCTGAGGCTTCTGAATGTGTAATTACTATATATTTATATCATAGTGTATGTAAAAAGATGTTAACTATCTTTTCATGTCAATGTTCTCCAGTAGACGTTTGTTTTGAAATGTGTATTGTTCCTAAACTGGAATGATATTGTCGAACTTGTTAATGTTATTTCAGTGTGCCCCTTTCAGGAGTTTAAATTTCACTTTAGAATTTCAAATTTACATTCCACAAAATTATTTGTAATTTCAATAATCATTTGCTTCTGTCATTTTTAACATTTAATTACAGCCTGATTATCCAGGGTAGTACAATAAAAATAATAGTTTTCTCTTTAATTTTAATTCTGGGTAAACATTTCCTCTATGCCCCTTTCGCAAAAAGACTTCAGCATAAAACATGGTTGGGAGTTATACAGTGCATGTTTTGTTTTTAAATGTACTTTTTATTTGGCCTTAAATACACCTTCAACATTCAATTCCTTCAACATTCCTCCATCTTAAAAATAATAGATATATTAAAAACATTATGGGCTTTACAAACTTGACTTTCAATACGTACAGTTTACATATTACTGATATGACTTAAGTGGCAGCAAATATATATTGTACTAAATCTGGCACATTTACAAAACCAGTGGTAAAAATAAATTCATTACTTTTGACTTTCCAGACAACAGACATACACACGCACAAATAAAATAGATATCATACCAAAGGAACAAAACATAAAGACTGAATGGTATTTTAAATGCAGTCATCCTCCCTCACAACCCGGTGAACAGAGGTGTTTATGGGCTTGAGCTAGTGACACACAATGGTGCTTTAATCACTGTAAATTCCACAGTGTCCGTTTTCTATCCAACTATAGAAGGAATCTCTGTCTGGAAGTGTCAAGTGTGAAGTTGAATGGATGAGCTGTTCTCGATGCAAGCAGCCATACCACAGTTTTCAACAGCGTTGCTAACAGCACTTCTGGGGGCCAAGCAATCAGCTGGTTCTGAATGGCAACCCCCAATACTTAAAATATATGAGATTTCAAGAAAAGGAAACAGTCCCCGCCTCCAGCTTACAGTACAAGTGAAATGGTGGAACCATACCAAAGTAAAAAACATGTTGAATACTTTAACATACTTTGTTAAATAACAGGGAAACATCTTAACAGCTCAAACAACACCAAGACGATTGAACAATACAGTATGAAACCGTAGTATTACAGTTTTCATTCAGTACCATAAAGTCAGTCACCATAAAGTCCCAATAATGGGGCCTTCACCTCCAGTTCTTGAACACTAGGGGGCTCTCCTGGTCGACAGACACTGCAGATCAGATGCAGAGGGATTGCATAAGAGAAACTAAATCTCATGGAGTGAGGCGGGAGCAAGTTCTGATGGCCGTCTTGTGTCCCCCACATCAGTGTAATACAGCACCCTTTATGACAGACATAGGCTTCCCAAAGTTTAGCGCTTGATCACCACCTGCTCAAAGGCTCCAGCTGCGACCCTGAAAGAGAATGCCACAATGTGTTACATGTCAGGGAACAATGGCAGTTATCAGATCTGGCTGTAGTGCATTCTTTTAAGTGCAGAACTAACTAACTAACTAACTGTGTTGTGAAACTGAACGTATCCTCACATGAAACTGTACACATTAGAAACAAACAAAGCAATGATCAGTCCCAATTTAGCATATATGGAATTAATTTATATTTATAGTAAATGCCTGCTGCGTAGCACCCACAGTCCACTGTTACATAATCACACCCACCTAGTGTGCTGGCTTCCCAAGGCTGTACTCCCACCAGGGCCAACAAACAAGCTGAGCCCCTCCTCTGCAGACACATACATACACACACACATTAGAAATATGAAAACTGCCAATCAGTCAACAGCCAGGGGTTGAAAATGGCTAGCAGTTAGTTAGGACGCTGTAGAGAAGCTGATGAGACAGCTGACAAGGGAGGAAGTTAATAGTTGAGGCCCCATCGAAAGATGCACTAAACTTTCTTAACACAGTAAATGACTGAGTAAATTTGGTTAAGGATGGTTATTTGTAACATGGCAGCCACAATGTGTGCTCAGCTATCAGTGAGGTTAAACTGCCCTTGTGGTAATCATAAAAATAAAATGCAACTTAACCTCTGTTATCCTTAATCAAACTAACCTTAATATTTAGGCTGGTAAGTATGGTCCAAATTATAATTTGCTATGATAAACATCAGCATTTGAAAGTAGGACTAAAAGACGTTGCGTTGTTGCATTGCAACACCTCAAAGTAATTTGATCCCGTCAGCAGGATGGTAGGCAACGTTCCAAGCCAGCCTCCATAAGTCCTCTAAGTTACATATTAGCTGTACACACCCTCTGCACTGGAGTCCAAGAAGCCATGGCTGAAATCCTGGCTCTGAAGGATTTTCTCTATTATGTCATCAGCATCCACCCTGGTGGCATCAACTCTCTTCAGCTGATGCTCCATTGAGTTCTGTTTTACTGGATGTCTAATGGACAAACACAAACAGGGTATTACACAAATGTGCTTCAGAGGAAAAGAGATTAAAACAAAAGACAGAACAATATATTGAGTGGACCAGGAAAACATTACAGTCTGATTCCCTGGTGTGTTTGTGACAAGGTCATTACACACAAAGGTCAAAACCAACACAGAAAATATGTTAAAAGGAAAGTTATAAATAAGGAAATAAAATAAAAAAACAATAGATACATTTTGATAAAACTTTATGGCAATGTTTGGTTATTTCTGCTCATTATGAAGTATTGCAGATCACAGACAGCCAATAAACAAAGAACAACAAATGTGAAGTCTAATTTATTTTACTATATACATGATGGCAACATCCCATACACACCGATGATCCACAACCATTTCTTCTATTTCCTGTTGTGCGTCTTATAGAGTTATGCTGTGACACCAACAGCTTGTCCATAAAGGATGAATCATGTATGCATGTGCGAGAAGTGAACTGTGTTGATTTTAAACTTCATCACTTGGTGGGTCAAATTAGTTTTTCTTTATGACCTGTTTTAAAGTAAGAACTAAAATTGCAGTTTAAATTTCCGAACTTGGTTAAACTATGTTTATCACCTTGGAACTTTAGCAGGGGTATGGGGGTGTTCGGGCGCATGGTGACAGGTTGCAGAGACTGGTGGAATGGTCCGGCTCTCCCTCTCTCCTCTTTCCCCCTGCTGATCACTGGCTTCCAGGATGCTGCCAATGCCTGTGGAGGCAGAACCTCCTGACGCGCTCCTCCGATGGCTGAGATCTGTTAAACTGGAGTGATTTGAGCTGTAACCTACAGGAAAGGAGCGGGGAAAAAACTTGAAGGTTATGCGTTATATATTTTTTTCTGTGGTAGTAATGTTGCTTTTGTTTGATAGGAATAAATATGGGTCTCTCTGTTTGTTACCTGAGATTTTAGATTGCTGACTTGCATGGCTGGGTGTTCTGGAGTGACCATACACTACCAGCTCCTCTGGGACTGATACTGACTTTCCTGGAGTCTCTAAGTAAAAAAGAACAAACACAAATGTTACTACTGACTGAGGAATAAGCATGGTACCTCGTAAATAGTGGTTCTTTGTAGAAGCTTGTCAAAACAAAATGTTTGCTTTTGTCAAAAACTGAGAAATGAAAATGAAAATAATACTATTGTAAGGAACAGCAACAAGTCTGTATATACATACCAGTGAGTGAATGGGGTATGTGCATGTCCCCTCCCTTTCTGTCCTCAAGGAGACACTCTGCCTCAGCCTGTGAAATTCCCAGAGTCATGCCAGTAGATGGGGGACTAGTGGGAACACAGGAAAGAGTGACATTACTGAGAAGCAGGGTGATTTCTTAAGTATCACTGATCACTGTTGTTGGAAAAGAACTCCTTCACCTTGTATATCAACAGCAAGTATGTTTACATAGACACTAAAACTTTGACAATTAGAAATATTGTTTTACTGGGAAATATAGCAACTTAATTATAGTTGTCTGCTGATGCAGTCATTATATATACAGTATATTTACAGCACATGTAAAAATACTGTAATGTGAAATGGCTAAACTGCAGTCATTTAAACACAACAGCAAGCAAATATGAAAACCACCAGCAGGGTTTGTACATCTTTTTAGGAGTAAACTTCAAGTACTTCACAAGCACTTTGAAGGTACCTAAATCAAACATTTCCAGACTCTCCAAGTCTTTATCATGACATTTAAATTGTTACTATGAATGGCAGGAGACAACAAACATGATGATGGGATTGTTTCATTTCAAATATTAAAGATGTTTGGTTTACATGAGTGATTGTGTAGAGGAAACACCCGATTATGTTGAAAATCAAGCATTTTTCTAGGAGTGTATTCAAATTCAAGTGTATTCCTAACCTCGAAAACATAATGGTTTAAATAAAACATTTTGCAAACTTTTTTATGAACCCGTCTCTTTAATCACATTATACATTAGTTATAAGTGTATAAGTAATACATTTAATTTTTAGCAACCTTCTGGTTTAGCAGACATGAACACAGGAAACCCCACTTCTCTTCCACTGAGACGCTGTGATAAACACAAGAATGAGGGCGGAGATGTAGACAAAGAGTGACAGACAATCCTCATCACTCAATGAGTAACACTGCGTGGGCTGAATGGTTAGGCTGTCCTTGAGGTTACACTTTACACATCTCCAAGGCAGCAGTGTGTGTAAGACTTGTGTTGGTTGAAGAAAGCTAACTGCTTGCACATGGTACAAGCTTTGCCAGGAGTGTGGTGTTAAATTATGTCCCTCGTGACAACCTGCTCAACATACAGCTCTTGACAAAAGAGAAAATACAAGTTCTGGGCTGATCCCTGATCTGATGTCAGCGGTGGCTCACTATTGAGGTTGGGCAGAATAATGTCTGGGTGAGGTGTTATTAGCTCTCAGATAAGACTGTGATAAGCTACAAAACAATACTTCATAACTTTAAACTCTGTTGGTGTTGGTAATAGCAAACAAAAGAGTTGTGTTTTCAGTATTGTAACAGACAGGATGTGATGAGAGACACTTTCCTTTGTGGTTACCTGCAAAGTTTTTTTATGTGGGGTACAAGTTTCAAATTGAAGTGATATTCAGACTTGAAGAATGAACAGATGAATAAGGTCAAAATAAGATCTTACGTTTTAAAACAGGGGTCCCCAGACATAAGTTGTGTGGTGATGACAACCTGTAACATGAAAAAGAAGAATAGTAATGTAAGTTTCAGGCTAACAAGCAACTGCACCTGTGAGGACAGAAATCTGCAATCTTGTTTGCTTGTTTGACAGGGTTGCTCTTAACTAAGGTTAAGAATAACATTCTGCTGAATGTTATGTAAGCCTAAGCTCCAGGAAGAATCAGCAGGTTCAGACATGTGATCCATCAACTGTCAGGAAATTCAACGTTTTTCAACTAAAAGAGAAAAGTGATTGCTTCTGCAATGACTTGCTTTAGAATAGCAAGAATAGATTGTAGGCTTATCTATGCTTTTCCGAAAGGTTTTTACAGACATGCAAGAATACATTTTTGGACTATAACAAAACATTGCCAGTGTGGTAGAGACTCCTAAGATCATTTCCAACAGTATTTAAAGGAGGATTGTGGAGCTATGCGTTAAAACACCACCATACCTTCAGAATTGAGTTGTCCTGTCTGGTGTTCTTGGTGTCATATCCCTCTAGGAGACACCGTCGTGTAGTGCTGCCAGATCCAGCAAACTCAGACAGGTTCAAGTCAGCAAAGCCCAACTGCACAGGGAGATCAACAGGTTTGAACCAATTGACAGTCAGTTTAAATGGTTAAATATAGGATTTTACTGAATATAAATTGTATTGAATGGTAATGGGGCAGTTATTCTCTGATAAAGTGTAAGCATTAACAAACAGTTTGTACATAAAGCATCATCCTGTGATAGGTGATGGTGATGGTGATGGTGTGGTGTACACTTTAAGAAATCCAGCCTAACTCAGTTTTTTGGAAACACATCACACGTGTCTGAGATGGGACCTTCAATCGTTGAGAAATCAGATAACCTAATTCTTTAACTCATCGTTGGTGTTATTGGTTAACATAGTGTAGGTTTTGATTTACAGAGTTTGCAATTAGTAACCAAAGCCGGAAACTAGAAATAAAAAGATTCTTAGTAAATAGACTCGCCTCACAGGAAAGTCCTCTAAGTGCACTTGAAGTTCGACTGTTATCACATGAGATGTAATGATACGACTTTTCTAATGGATCTCTGGTACTTAAGCTGCTATGTTTATAACAGTGTAAAGACTTTAGAATAGATGTATTACCTTTGCAAAGGTTTTTCCACCCTTCAATTCCTACAATTACAAAAACAGATAAAATATTGAGGTTACATTTTCGGGTTTCATTACAAACTCACAAACATTTGTGACTCCTTGCAGAATGACCATTATCTGCACAAAGTACTTTGTGGTATGGTTACAAATTAACAGTGCTTCTGATCTTATTTACATAAACATTTTCATAGCGCATTCAAGCCTCAGTTAACTGTCTGGACTATAGAAAACTGCTATTATACATTGCTCTAGTATCAACGAAACAGAGCTTGATGGCAGAAACAATGTTCTGTACCTTGCGCACAGACACCCGGCACAAGCAGGGGTCTAGTACACCTGTCCCAGCGTTGGCACTCATCTTACACATGAAAGAGAATTTCTTCTTCCAGTGAACACAGTTGGCTTGGACAGGCTCCCTGTGAGAGAAGCAAATGTACACCACTTCATACAGAAACTAAAACACACAGGCAGTGAAGAATGACGAATTTGTGCAAGTCTCAAATTTCGATCAGAATATGTAGAGGAATGTAGCAAATTATATATATTTCTTATTTCTTATATAATCTTATAATCTCCCTTTAGGCTTTGAGGTGTCTCCTACAAAGTCCTACTAGATTATGTATTTAATCAAACCTTTGCAATGATTTGCTAATAGTGTTATTGTGTATGATGGGATGCTTACTGTACTTGACATACAGATCTTTTGGAAGAAGAGAATTTGCCTTTTGAGGCAAATTAATGATTTGTGATGTTGGGCTATGTCAGTCAATCTGACTTCACAGGGAACATGCAGAATGTACAGGTGGTCAAAAGCTGTGGTTGGAGCAGGATAAAACTAAGAAGACATTGTTTACACTGAAGTTGTCAGGAACAGACAGTTGCCATGGCAAAGTAATGAGGGTTCGCGGTTGACATGTGCTAGGGCTGTGTCCGTTTTTCCAGAATGACTCATTTAAATGCAACAAGCAGATAGAATCACAGGCAAGAGGGGATTGGTTAACCGTGTACGATGCTTTGCAATGGAAGAAAATTCTGTTTTTGGTCGTGAGTCATAAATACAAACAATGAATAAATAATATAAATTAAAGAGAGAAATAAGTAAAAAAATAAGTAGCCAGAGACAAATTCGCCACCATATGGAGTTCTATGTTCTATTTAATAATGTTAAATTAATTATTACTGTTATTCTAATTATTATTATTGCTATTATTGTTATTTATTAAAAAAAAAAGTTACTGAAACTTACTGAAAAACTGCAGCCGAAATCTACCTTAACCTACAGAACTGGTTGCTTAGCAACAGCTTTGATCAACTGTGTGAACATAGGTAAACGAAAAAACTTTTTTTTCATCTATGAAACAGAAATTCATATTTCATTGAATTAATTAGCGTCAAATCGCAGCCTCCTGTGTTGTACTGTCTGTCCCCGTACACATAATAACAAGTCTTCAACTTTGCGCTAACCCGGGTAACGTTACGTTTCTACAGTTCCATGCTTAGCTTTAGCTAGCTTAGAACAACAAGTAGCGTTAAACTATAACCCAGCAGATAGCTAGCTAAGTTATTTTGGTGTAGCTAAAAGTTAACTACACATTCACGTTACATGCCACGCAATGGCGTTGCCAATAAAGAAGCCAATCAAAGAGTGTGTCCAACGAAAACTGAACAGGTACATACAAATGTCAGAAACAAGTTTCGCTTAAATTTAATTTGAGCTTGTTAGAACCAGGGAACTGTTGCTATTAATAGACAAAAAATCTTACCGAGACGACTCTTCGGCAAAGCCTCCATCCAGGAGTCTAACTTTACAGAATAAAACTCCGTTTACGAAGGGAACCGATGACAATTCCTCCAAGTCGAAGTGTACTTTAAATTTGAATCTCTTTTTCTTCATAAGAATAAACGACATGATGTATCCTAAATGAGAGAGAGAGAGAGAGGGAGACTGGGGCACAACAAGTCCTGACTGAGGTGGAAAAGCTGCCAGACAGCTGAACACTTTCACTGCTCCGTGCTGCTGCTGTCTCAGCTGCTGCTGTGTAGCTACAGTCTACAGACACGATTCAAAGTTCAAATCTCCTCCTTCACAGCCACTGAAAAATATCGGTCATGACGTGAGGGAAATTCCGCCGTTTGATTGGACGCCGCCGCTGCACGAAAAAAAAAGAAAAAGAAAAAGAAACACCGAGGTCACGATTGTAGTTGTCGTGCACTTCACGTTTTACTGGCTGTCCGGCTGAAACTCAGAGAAATGCACTTTGTTTTGACATTGTTCTAATGACCACAAAAGAGAAGTGGGGAAATAGAAGGGAGATATGTATCATTCAGCTGGCATGGGGCAGAGAAGATATGCAAAATAACCATACAACACTGAAAACACGGTTACAATACTTACATACATATATATATTAAGGTATTCAGTAAGAGAATACTCAGAATGTGTACACCGTTTATGTTGCTCATGTTGCATTTATTTATGTCTAAACAGTGGTGGAAGAAGTGTTCAGAGCATTTCCTTAAGTGAAAGTAGCAGTACTGCCTGTCAGGAACACACTATTGCTAGTTAATGTATCTAAAATACATTTTGCTGATAATATACAAATGGTGTCATGTACACATTATGTTTTTGGGATTATTATTACAGATGTATTAACATGTAAGTAGCATTTGAATGCTGCAGCTGGTGGAGGTGGAGCACATTTTATTCAATCTGTTGGGTAGTCTATGACAATCGATTACAACAATGCATCATACAGCATTTTAATAACTGTCCATGTGTTGTGTATGTAAATCTGAAAAGTAGCTGGAGAAGAAGAAAGTAGGTCTACACCCCCCCCCCCAAAAAAAAAAGAGTGGGGGCGAGGGGGGGGGGCGGGAATCCCCAAATAAAGTAGTAAAAAATTAGGAAAGAAATGCCCATGGGATGTGGCATATAAAATCCAATTCCAGGCACTCCAGTGGATGGTTAAAAATAAAAATCCCCTACATAAATATGGGTTAATCCTCTATAAAAAATATACCTGAGTTTGTTTGTACACATACTTAAGTAAACGTATTGTTGACCACTGACAGTCAGTAATACCAATTCACTCCTAACATTAATCAGTCCATCATTGTATTGAGGGACCCACAGATGCCAAACACGGGCCCTCTCTGACTCTTTGCGCCACCTTTGTGTGTATGGGGAACACCGCCCTCTAGTGGCGACCAGCGGCGCTGCGCTGAAGGAAATATGCTGTGTTTCTCTCTCACGTCCTGCTAGATGAAGAGATTACATTACCTCCATTATGCACCATCACATATCATACGGAACAAGGGTAAAAAGCAGATGGCGACTTCCACTATTAGAAGCATAACCCGGATTATGCACGTGATTAATCCAGGGGTTATTTTTTGCCACCGCTGTTCTATTTTGCCATGTTTCCGGCTTTTCCGTAGAAAGCGTCGAGTGGCTACGTGGCTCCGCCCTCGATTGCTGCAGCAGTCCCCCTGAAACGCTTCGGAATACAGCTTTGCACGGGACAGTCTGCAACGTGAAGTGAGTGGAAACCCATTTTTTTCATCGCGAGCTCGTGTGTGGATTTTAGCAGGGTTCGTGGATGATCTTCAATATGGATTTATAATCAGATTCCGACTGCAGGTCGAATCACATTAGCGCTACAATGCATCAGGCGTTAAGGACGCTTTTACTATCAAATGCCCGGTGCTGGGATGCCGACAGTGAGAGGACATACCAGGACCTGTTCGAGAGGCTTGATACCAATAAAGATGGGAAGGTGGATGTCGCTGAATTACGAGCGGGCCTCAAGGCAATGGGCATATTCCGCAAGGGTGCTGCACAGGTAAAACCTCAGCCACTCAGAGCCACTGGGGTCCTGTTTCAGGGCTTGGCCTGCTCGTTTTGCATGACATCGCTTTAGGAGTATGACTGTGTGCGTGTGTGACTCACCCTGACCTGCCAAATGAGGCAAATTAACCTCTAGATTGTATCTTGTCTCTACAGAAAATTGTGTTTTCTGGTGACCAAAACAAAGACGGGAGTCTCGACTTCAACGAGTTCTCCAAATATCTGAAAGAACACGAGAAGAAGTTGCGGCTGACATTCAAGAGTCTGGACAGAAACAACGATGGTAGGAGACGAGTGTTTGCACATGATCACACATGCCTGTGAATGTTTACAAAACCACCTATCCTCTGTTTATACTGCAGCGTGTTTGAGTGGAGTTTCTTATGTTGTGTCAGGGCGCATTGATGCCTCAGAGATCCAGCAGTCCCTTGCAGAGCTGGGCATGGATCTCAGCAGAGAGAATGCCCTGAAAATATTACAGAGGTTTGACATCCACTTCTATCAACTGTAACATGTTTCTACTTACACGTGACCAGAAATACTGCTCGTCTGTCATTTTAAGGCTTTGGTATGCTTATTGTAATGTAATGCAACATAATAAGTCAATAGTTTATAAGTAAAGATGTTTCTCTGTGATTCTTTAAGCATGGACATTGATGGGACCATGATGGTGGACTGGAACGAGTGGAGAGAACACTTCCTGTTCAACCCCGCCCAGAACCTGGAAGAGATCATACGCTACTGGAAACACTCCACGGTACGGGACATATGCACACAAACACTTCCAAATACATCCTGTAGACAAGTGCAGACTCAACTGCAGTGCGATAAATCACGTGTCGACGTGTCCTCTTGTGTTAGATATTATGGATTTTCTCAGCAGTCCAAATTTTGGCAGCAGCTTTGAAAGTCCCAACATAATTGGGTCACGGCACTACGCTCTTGTTTCCCTCAGCTTTGCTCCTCCACCTCGTCTCAGTGCAAATAAAGACTCATTGACTGGTTTGGTACTTCTGCTGCACAAGATATTTCCTCCATCATTAGCAAAACAGTGTCTCTCTATTGGTATTTAAATGTGTCATAGCAGTGACCGCAGAACACACATCTAACTGCAGGAACCCTTGTGTTTCCCTGCAGATTGCATTCAAATTGCCACTGCACCATGTTTTGTCACAGACACCTTTATGCTTTTGGAAAAACACTGGACGTGTTTATCTGAAACAGCTAAAGCATGCAAGACAAGGGTTCAGTCAGCTCAGTGATTAGGATTTCACGGTTCTAGCTAAAGGATAAGAAGCTCAGTTCCTTGTTTGTTTGGGCAAAACGAACAACTCTTGCAGTTTTGAGCTTTTTCTTCATAGTTTAGCCTTTTCACCAAATCTACAGTGAAACGAAGCATGTTGTGCTTTTAATGCGTTTACTTCCTGGCTGAAACCTTGAGTTTAAGGTTTTGTAAATGTTGGCCCCTCTCATGTGTACACTGTGAAAATAGACCTCAAAAGGAGAAGTGTTGTAGACTTTTTTTTTGTTTTTTGTCACATTGAAAACCACACAAGTAGAAACTATGTGTCATGTACATTCCCAAGAGAGACACATTCTCTAAGGCAAAATAATTCAGATAGATTAAGTATTTATTACGGCCATAAACTGACCTACCACTGAGTATATGTGTGTATAGCTCTGGTAAGAGCAATTATGCGGACAGACCATAAATATAAGTGATTTGAGTAAATGTGTTCATGGCATCACCAGGTGCTGGACATAGGTGAGAGTCTTGCCATCCCAGATGAATTCACAGAGGAGGAGAAGAGCTCAGGTGGCTGGTGGAAGCAGCTGAGTGCCGGTGCAGTGGCGGGGGCCGTCTCTCGCACTGGTACCGCCCCTCTGGACAGAATGAAAGTCTTCATGCAGGTGAAATATATGACAGAAAGTGGACAAATGTATTATTTCCCTCTGTGGATAGTTTAAGACATAGACGTGTGTTAAAACTGTCCTGTAGACCTTGTATATTTGTACTGCAGGTTCATTCTTCTAAGACCAACCGCATAAGCCTGGTGGGCGGCTTCAAGCAGATGATCGTAGAGGGAGGTCCAACTTCACTGTGGAGGGGAAATGGGATCAATGTTTTAAAGATTGCACCCGAGACTGCGATCAAATTCATGGCATATGAACAAGTAAGGGACTGTAAGCTCTACAATGAACATTTTATACATTTGATGGTACTTCTCACAAATATTTGGAAAACAGATGATTTATTTTCTTTCCATTTGTGTATGTTTTCTGTAGTATAAGAGGTTGTTGTCATCAGAGGGCAAGAAGATTGAGACACACAAGAGGTTTATGGCTGGCTCTCTGGCCGGGGCCACAGCACAGACAACCATCTACCCAATGGAGGTAAGACAACTGTTGTGTTGTACTGCCTCACTCATGGAATGCATTCAAATAAAAGGATGCCAAAAGTTCCCCCCAAAACTTAAAAAATAATCTAAATAATCATGTCCTCTGTTTTTCTTCTTGTATACATTCTCTCTTTAAGGTATTGAAAACTAGACTCACTCTGAGGAAAACTGGCCAGTACTCAGGAATGTTTGATTGTGCCAAAAAGATCCTGAGGAAGGAAGGTGTCATGGCTTTCTACAAGGGCTATATTCCAAACTTAGTTGGCATCATTCCCTACGCTGGGATAGATCTCGCTGTTTATGAGGTATGCAGGCTTTGTGATGTATTCTGCCCCTTTAGTGATATTTCACAACAGAGTGCACTTTGTTAAATTAACTCATTTGCATGCATGATAAAAAATACACAACATGTTATCAGAGAAATGAATTCTATTCCTTCCTCCCGTGTCTCAGAGTCTGAAGAACGCCTGGTTGTCGTACCACGCCAAAGACTCCGCTAACCCTGGAGTTCTGGTGTTGGTGGGCTGCGGGACCATCTCCAGTACCTGCGGCCAGCTGGCCAGCTACCCACTCGCACTTGTACGCACACGGATGCAGGCACAAGGTAAACTCAGTCGGACATTTGATAACAACAATGACAAATCTTAACAGCCCGTGTTTACACAGTGTATACTATTTTTCACACTAGGCAAGGTAGTGACAAAGCTCTGCAAAGGTACGCATTATTTTCTGTAAACATGTACTTGCGTTAGAGCCCACATAATGTAAGTGGGCTGCAACGAGGAAGGGCATACCTGCCCTGTCTAAATTATTCACACCCTGAGAGGACATTGTGGTTGGGTGCAGAAGGTGCTGTTGGGTGTAAGGTATGGGCCGCAAGTTGTCTGCACAAACTAGCAAATCAGAATGAATACAGTTACCTTCACTTTAACAGTTGGACACTCACTATCCAGAGAAATCTGGATAATTTGATATGTAAACAATTCTGATTAAATGCCATATAACCATTTACCAAAGAATTCTGTGTGTTGAAATATTTTATTTTCAGTAGTGACCTCTTACACTGTGTATTTGGTGCTGCAAGTGTCGTACATACAGCACAAGAACAAAAAGTATGCTTGCAGTTGCAACACTGACCTCCCTAAAAATGTTTTCTCTCCAGCGTCTCTGGACACGTCAGACCAGCCCTCCATGAGTAATCTGATGAAGAATATTGTAGCCAAAGATGGCTTTTTCGGACTCTACCGGGGATTCCTGCCAAACTTCATGAAAGTCATTCCTGCTGTCAGCATTAGCTACGTGGTTTACGAGTACATGAAGACCGGCTTAGGAATCTCCAAATGATGCTTCAAGCAAATGAAAACTGAACATTATTCGTATTTGTTGGACTAAACGCCTGAAATATCTCCGTGAAAACAGACAGACATCAAACATACAGAGCATGACTTCCACCAGCTGGCAGGAGTTCAGTGAATGGAAAACTGTATGTATCCCGCTAACGGTTGTCTGTCAGTAGCAAGCATTTTTCATTTGTGGTGAGCATGCTTTCATTTTTAGCCTTGTGTTACACAGAAAACACTCCTCAAATTGATAAAGTATCAAAAACTATATTTAACACAAAGATAGTACTGTACATAAATACATACATACAAATTGGAATATATAATACGGGTTGTTTAATTTTTCTTACTTTTAGTCTTTTAAAATTGTGATCAAACTAAAATGGTAGCGCATGCAGTTTTTTTCTGTGCTTTCTGGTAAATCCAAAGGGTATACACAGCATAGTTGATGTTCTTATTTTAACTTAGAATAAGTAAAAATGACACTATGCTAATTTACATGTTCCGCAGGCTCTGAAGGTAATTTAAAACTTTCCTAAGTTGTAAACACCTGCCCTATAGTGACAGCAGCTGTCAACTAAAAATAACTGTCCCTGAAAAATCAATAACTTGTTAACACTGGATTACCGTGTGAACAAAGACACGTGCATCTTGTTCAAAGTGAAAAACACTAAGTCCTCATTCTGTGTGTAATTTGATAATCATTTACATGTGCCTTACAGCCACCTGATATGAACTTTCTTACATGTGTTTTTTATATATATACTGTATTTATGTACTGTATATATATTTCTGTTTCAGTTATGTTATTTATGGGTTTTAATGATGGTTACTACTTACTACGTGGTAACACTTGTAAGAAAACATTAATAACTGGTCATTGGACTGACATGTTTTTTTTGTCATGCGTCACTTCTCATTTCAACACACTGAAAGACCTCCACCCCCAAACATACACATACAAACCCACAACCGGATACTGTTACATTTAGCATTTTGTTACTAGTTCTTCCATACAGGACAGTCTTTATCTACCATGACAAGATGACAATCTGCTTTTTTATCTTTACTTTCAGATTAACATTAATGTGGATTTTAAGAAACAAAAAATGACCTTGATTTAATAGTCGTTAACCTGAACATGTGAAAGCTTCATATAGAAGTTTAACATGGTGTTTGCTGATAGAGGACAATGGTTTGGTGGTGTCAAGTTCAGCTCTTCTGGCTGGGATAACTGGTTTGAAGATCACTGAGATGTGTTAACACCTAGTGGTTAATAAAGACAACGCATGGGATACGTTTCCAAGCGAAACTGGAACTTGATGTAGTGTGTGTGTGTCAATGGAATATAAGTAAACCAGATCATAATTGTATTTTAGACTAAAACATTTATTTAGACATTTTCCCTTAACATATCACTTCAGGGGTATTAGATTTATTAAATTAATTCTACAATCTAGGTGGATAGGCTTACTAGCTGGATGGACAAAAAGGAGCCAGATGGCAGCAATACTGTTGTGACAAAACAGTCTAGTAGAAGAACTATGACAAGGAACATTATTACATCAGCTTCATCTTGTCTGTCTCAAATTCTCACCAAAAAAATTGAATTTACTTTCACTAATACTACAAAGGGTCTAGAAGTTTTCTGAAAACACTTTCAAGATAATATATAAAGGAATCTCCCCAAGATTAAGTGGAAGACAGAAAATGTTTTTAACCAAATGGGTGACTGTAGCTGGTCAAATATTATATAATAATATATAATATATATTCAGGAATTTGCTTTTTCTCTATTTACACAGCATGCAGACACAAAAAAATAACAGGCTAATACCAGAACACTCTATAGCAACCAGCCCCCAGCCACACGCAGGTAATATGAAAAGTAAAGGTAGGTAAATATGAAAGTGGCTCGTAGATTTCAGACACTAAATAACGATCTACTATTGTGTGGCTGGTGAATCTATCTGTCAGTGGCTTGTAGTAAATGTCCCACTCTGGACCAAGAGACCATCGACATATCACTTCACCTTCGCACAGGGCAGCACATGATACTCTCAAAGTAAACAAAGCGTTGTCCCATTCATTTTGTCCTCGTCGCACACCGTAGTTTAAGCACCACCGCGCTGCAGTTGTTGGAGAAAGGTGAGCCTTCCACTAAAAACAAACTACACAATAACTCACCGATGTCGTGGTATTGTTATGTTACTACTTGGTGAAGTTTTCGACGCGTTGTCATAATCGACCCCCGAGTCGTAAATAAGACAAACAGCCTGCTAGTTGTTAGAATGTGACAGCTAGCAGCTAGCTAACTGTAAGCAACAGCTAAAAATATTCTCCTGCCGAAGTGATCTGAGGGGGGCACAGCTGAACTGCCAGCGCGGAGACTTTGGTAGAGTGCAGGTAGCACACTACTAATACAAACTACTTCGTTAAGTAAGTTAGCTTAGTGGGCGTTAACGGGTACCGGGTTTTGTCTGACAGGTTGATTGTATTAACGCAAAGCGGTTGTTGTAGTCTGATCTGTCGTGGCAAGTCCATATGGAGCCAGATCAGTGGCAATTACATTTGACATCGAAAAGAAAATGTGGCTTTGAAGACAAATCCTGAACTTGATATTATTTTTACATTGCGGTGTGTCACTGTTCTGGCTCCATAAGTCCAGGTTCAGGAGACAGCAACGTTACTGCAGCTACTTGCTCGTATCTGAGGCTGTCTAGCCTAGCGATAAGCCTTTTAACGTTTCTGCAAAGCCGTCCAGTCTTATGGCAGAACCAGACTGCGGATCATTATTTGTGCATAATGTATCTTAAAAATGCTGCCCATGACAAGTATTAAGATGGTATTTGCTATTAAATGAGCCGCCTATCGTTTGTATTTTCTGCTGTCACAATAGACTGTGGCTAGCCTCGATGTGTGTTTTTATCATAATAATAATTATGAAGGGCAGAAACTAGGGCTTGGCTTTCGCTGCTATTCATGATTATTGCTATTTTACACATAATACATCATTTGTAATATTTTGTCAATAGTATGTTTAGATTTTGCATTGATGGTATTGTTCAGACATGAAAGCATACATAACAATAATAATACATAACCTTATTAGGATTCATTAAGTTTGCTCACATTGTGGTTGCTCCTTATCACCTTTACTGACCTTATAAAGAAACAGCAGCTATTATGTTGTTCAGTACTGATTCTGTTGGTTTGTAAATGGCTAGATTACAAAGTAAGTAGATTAGAACCCTTTAGTTTATGGTTTGTGCCCAAGCATAGTCTATAAGAAAGTTGTCTTTTCTTCCCAGCAGCACCATAAATAGTGAGGCATTATGGGCAACACAAGTGACAGGGTGGCTGCAGATCGCCATGGAGCCAAGGCCCACCGCTCAGACAGCAGCGGCAGTCACAAAGACCTTGAACCCAGCGGTAAGATGGTGGACAGCACAGATGACCCCAACATCTTCAACACCCATGGGCCAGAATCCAAGGTACTGTTGGAAAACACAGAAGCTTTGTTATGCAGGAATACCTTTCAGATTTCTATGCCATTTGTTAGACATGAGTAAGATGTTAAAAACAAACAAAAAAACAGCTCATAGTTGAGATATCAATTGATTGCTTTTAGGTGTTAGGAGAGAAAGAATTCACCCCAGATCTGGGTGAACTGGTGAAAACTGCTCCTCAGGCTCGGCCCACGGTTATCCGATGGGCCGGAGGGGGTAAGGAGGTCTACATAGCTGGTTCTTTTAACAACTGGAACACGAAGATACCACTAAATAAGAGGTAAACAGGTTTTCTTTTGTTTTGTTGTTGTCAGCACGCTCGAAATGTCAGTGCATTCTCACTGTCACGCTCTCGTAGGAATCCCGTGCAAATGACATTCTTTATTAGCTCCAACCGTGTCTGACAGTTGAGAGTATTGAACTTTCTTTTCTTTTCTTTTCTCCAAAGCCATAATGACTTTGTAGCAATCCTGGACCTGCCTGAAGGAGAGCACCAGTATAAGTTTTTTGTAGATGGACAGTGGGTCCACGATCCCTCAGAGGTACATCAGTGTCATTGTCATTACATAGTTAGGAGTATACCTGTTCATTAACAAGTTCTTTTTCCCTCTATTACTTAGATTGAAATGTAGAAATGTTTTTCGTATGATCTTTTACACATGGAGTTCTTCCTTAGTCTCAAACAGCTCAGTTCCAGGCATTTTCGAGTGTTGCAAAGTGCTGTGATGCTATAAAGGAACCTCTAAGTAAATTAAGACATTTTAAAAGAAATCATTAAGAAATTGACATTAAAATCTATTCCATTCCAAACCCCAATGTGCTGACTGACTGACTTGTCATGGTGTTGTGAATGGAATCTGATCAATAAAACCACAGAAGAACCATGCAAACATTGCTGTATGCGATCTGAAAGTCTTCAGGCAACCACACTCGCAGCATTGTCATCAAAGCCTGGGAGGACCCAGGGAAACGTGTGCAGAGTGTTGTAAATAATAATTATAAAAATGCTAGATCATTACCTCTTGGTACGGTTTTCTTTTGCAGCCAGTTGTAACCAGCCAGCTCGGCACCATCAACAACCTGATCCATGTGAAGAAGTCAGACTTTGAGGTGTTTGACGCCCTTCAGGTTGACTCTCTGGATAGCTCAGACACATCAGGTCTGTTTATACAGTTGTTTATTTCGCCAACCAGATAAACAGTCAACGTCAATGATTATTTGAATTGTGTCTTTTGGTTTTCTTTGGTTAGCTAGCCGTCCACACCCTGATTTGCAAGACAGAGCCCTGACAGACAGAGCAGTTTATGTTTCAATGCAGGTTTTAGAGACGGACAGAACTATATGGGAAAATAATTTGAATAGTCTTAGGGACTGTGTAGAAAGTTTGCAAAGTTTTATGGATGATTTTAGTTACAGATTGGCTGTAGTTATCAACACATGTATAGTAAACATTGATAAAAACTAAACAAATGTATTTTGCAATGAAACATTTGACCAAGTCTTTAAACCCTGTCAGTGGTGTGATTTATAATAATTGTTGTTTGTTTGCAGATCTGTCCAGCTCCCCTCCAGGTCCATATGGGCAAGACCAGTACATCTTCAGACCTGAGGAGCATTTCAAAGCCCCACCTATTCTCCCTCCTCACCTCCTTCAAGTCATTCTCAACAAGGACACCAATATATCGGTCAGTGTCGCCACATCTCCCTATCTACATATCCTCGGACCTTGATTTGATTTGACTTTATGGTTGTTTACTGTTTATTCTGTGGTTTGTAAGTCATCCTCTCTCTCTCTCTCTCTCTCTCTCTCTCTCTCTCTCTCTCTCTCTCTCTGTTGGCAGTGTGACCCTGCCCTGCTGCCTGAACCCAACCACGTCATGCTAAACCACCTTTACGCTCTCTCGATAAAGGTAGGTTCACTGGAAACGGCTGCAATACTTATTACCTTTCCACATCTTGCTGGCACCGCATGAAATTTCATACTCATAGAGATTAGTACAGTATGGGTGCTTTCCCCCAAACTCTACACATTTTCAGGGGGCTTGAATCTCCCTCACCACTCAGCCCTCACATGGCCGGGCTATAACAACTAACTTAACATAATGGCTGTTAACTCCCAGACTCTGCTATCTAGACTCATTTTATCTCATATTTCTTTTCTCAACATGAATTAAATGCATCTGCTATAAGATAGGATACTTTTACATCAATTGAATTATATAGTTTTTGTCATATCTTCTAACACAGGTGAACAAGTGTCTTAAAGGTGAAAGTGTGTTACACATTTGTGCTAAATGTGCTAATAATGAAGCAGAGCATCTTTAGTGCTAAGGAAATCATTTTTTTGATTATTTTAAACCACATTTTTGTTATTCTCTGTCATTCTCTATCACAGATTTAAGCATCTCTGTTCATTTGCTCCGTGTGTTTGGATCCCACTGATGGCAGTTTGCCTGTGTATTGTGTTTCTGTCCGTGTAGGACGGAGTGATGGTGCTGAGTGCGACTCACAGATACAAGAAGAAATACGTCACCTCTCTGCTTTACAAGCCTATCTAAACCTCCACGGTGCTTTCAGAGGGCAGTGTGTTTGTATTCTGCTGTTTTGTTTGTTTCATCACATTTAGCCAAATCTTGCACTGAAACAAGTGTACAGGCAAGCTGAAGGCCAGTGGCTGTGACTGTGGCTTGTTTTTTAAAACGCTGCACTTCGTTCTACATAGGGCTCTGAACAAAAGTAGCGAAGTGTGTGTGTGTGTACATGTGTGTGTCGAGGTTGTCAGAGAGAGATGAGAACCATACTGTGGCTTTTACCTTTGACATGTACAGACAGACGAGAGACTGACTAAATCACTGTGTGAGTGTTTGCTGCACCAGGTGAATATATGCATGTCCGTGTGTGAAATGTGATTTTCTTTTCAAATTGAAGGAGGTGATCTGCGAAGGATCCGTTTCTTTAATGATGATTTTAAGGATGTTCTTTTTAAGTGAAGGAGGTTTTTGAGTGTTATCGGTGTGAATCAACAGTTTGATTGTAAAGTGTTGTGTCGTCACATCCTCCTTGAACCGGTTGTATTAACTAATTGATTTGACAGCATTTATTGAAAGTGCAAGCAGAATAACAGAATGACCGAATCTGACCCAGAGTCAGGGTCTGGCTGCCGAAGAGAGCAGCAGTTGGTTTTAACATGAAGTGCAATAACCTGCTGTAAAGAGAATTCATTTTAACTCAAGATAGACTCTCAAACACGAGGCAGCAGTGAACAACATCTTATTTTGTCAGTTCATATTACATATTTGTTGACTTGTTGACCATTATGTTGACTTAGTTTAGCCATCATCAGGAAAAGCCCACTTTCCAGATGGGTAATGGTGGTCAAAGGTCAGTGTTTAGTTCTGCAGTTGCCTTTATCTTGACGTTATTTTGCAAGCACCATCCTATGAGCAGGAGTGTTAATAAGCTTTTAAATATGCAGCAGACAACTCTTGTACTGTAGCTTCTCTGGACTATAAAACCTTTCAGTTTAGTCGTTTTAGATATGATAAACTTGCAGTGCTTTATATGTTTGGGTGTGTGCATCTGTATTGAATTCTATTGATCTAATAGGAATGTACTGTATGTATCTGTTACCTGTATTGTCATACGCAGAGGTGTGTACACCCAAAGTTTCAAGTTGCTGCTTTGCATGTATTGAATGTCTGCAACATGTGAGGATCAGAAACAGATCGGCCACACACACCTTAAAATGTGATCAGAGGCACATTTTACAGGGCTATGAGGATAGATAGTTGGCAAGAATTTAAAAGTTGTACGAAATTGGCTCGTGTGTGTTCTTGACAGTATAACCGCTTAAGCTAATCTGTATTTTGAGGTATGGTGGCTTTGAAAGTCATTTTTGTCACTCACAAGTTGTGCTGTTTAAATGTCTGCACTTGCAGTACAGTATATACCCATGGTGGATACACTCTACAGACTTGTAACAGGGCCTTTTCATAAATTCTGTTGGTGTTCAACTAGACAATCTGAAAGTATTTAGTGAATGTCGAGCCTGGCCATGTAGAATTGTCCAAAGAGTTTCTAAGACTTACAGATATGATATGGTAATATGGACATGGTGTTTTGAGGCTTAAACCAAAACTTGAACTTGAACGTTTCATGAATGTTTTAAAATACTTTGCAGAACCAGTGTGATGATTCATTGTACAAGGTTTTACTTGTTTGCAAATAAAGAGAGGACATGCTGGTCTGAATTCCTGTCTTTTTTTATTTGTGGTGTAAGTAGCCAGGATTCTGTATTTGGAGTAAAGGATACTTCTGTACGTGCTTTAATCAAGATTCAAGTTTATTTGTTTAGTTACCACTAGATATGTTTTTGTCTTAGATAAAAAAATTTTGAGGTAAAGAAATGATTGGGTTGCTGCAGTGATAGAAGTGTACCACAGGGTGTGACAGTACACTGTGACATTACTCTTGGCTGTGGCCAGAGGTGCAACAGCCTGGGGTTAAGTTACTCTTTGATGAACAAAGGTACAAACATTTTTCTGCTAGCAACAACACAGGCAGATGCTAGCGAGGATCCCAATTTTAAATTTCAAAAAAGTAAACCACAAGCTTTTAAAATGTTTTATTCGTTCCTTCCCCAAACCTTTCATTGGCAATACTTTTTCCAGCACAGCACACTCTTAACTGTCATCAGAGACAGGATCCATATGAGTCCTGTATCGGCTTTCTAGTTCATTATGCACAAACTCAGAAAAAAAGCTGCTTTCCAATCACGTAAAAGCCAATCAAATAGCACTATATACATTCGCAACTCAGGACCAACAATACATTGTTTCAAACTGCCGTTTGATTCCCTTCTTAATAACAAATAGCTAAAAGGCTTTGTTTACGCTCTAACAAGGTGCTTTGTGGATCCAACTTTTCACAATCTTTCCAGTCATTGGCTTTTTCTTTTTTACAGTAGACAATTCTTCTAAATGTTTCCATTTAACTTTTTTAATTTCAAAAGGAAATATCAAACTTTTTACCTCTGTTGAAATACTTGGCAACTTTTGTCTTTTGCTGAAGACTCGAGCGCAAACAAAACCTAATTTGGCAGATGTCAGGTAGACAAGCGCTAGTTCAAGGCCATTTCTACCACTGAGAGCTGACTGTAGTAGCTCTCAAGCTAAATTTAAAGGCAAGCGAAGCAACATTAATCAGAGCTTTGTTATAAGTAGACAATATTGTGATCAGTGACTTAGATATCATGAAGGCATAGTTTGTGATTTCTTATCAGACACAGCCTATGTGACTAATTGATTCAAAGTGACAAAATCCTCTAACATACACTGCATATAAATCATACATTGCAGGAAGTGAATGTAGCAAACATACTCGTAATACAGTGATGTTTAACATCAAAATAAAAGATATAAAGCTAAAGCTATTGCACAGCTACCCAGAAAATCAACTTTGCAAAAAGCAAATGTTGGATGATTTTTACACACACATACACACACACATACACACACAGGCACACACATGCCCACACAAACAC
>JAVQJD010070036.1:0-23072 GCA_036023655.1 Nannoperca australis | reverse complement strand
TTACATTCGTATGGACTTTCTCCGCTCTCCCCCGGCGGACTTCAAAACAGCCTCTCTCGTTAACTGACGGCATGTTGCCAAGCTGTCACTCCGATCAAAACTGGCCAATAGAAACGTGTTATTCATCTTTCCGCGTAGGTCCCGCCTACGGAATAAAGTGGAACAAGAAGCAAAACTTTTAGATTCACAAGCAAAACCTTTTGATTTGCAAGCAAAACTTAAGGGTTTGCAAGCAAAAGTGTGGAAAGTTTCTCTCTTAAACCATTTTATGGTGGACAGCCATGTTCAGCATTAATATAAAGGCCTATACTGTGTATCTAATAAACAATCTCTTATGTAACTACATATTGTACACACAAGGAACCAATAACACATGCTCATTTTTCAGTCAATCTACTACAAACAGACTGTGATTAATGACCACCACCACTCCTGCTCCTCCACCATGTAAACATCCAGACGTCTCATTTCTTGTTGACAATGTTGCGAGCGATGAGCTCTTTCATGATCTCATTGGTGCCTCCGTAGATGGGCTGAATGCGGGCGTCCACAAATGCCCTGGAAAAAGAGACAAGTTCAGAAACTTGAAAACTATCATGGCATTGCTCCAAAAAGTTATCCACACGTGCCACTTACTTGGCGATGGGGTAGTCCCACATGTAGCCCCAGCCTCCATGGAGCTGCAGGCACTGAGTGGCCACCTTGTTCTGGAGGTCAGACGCCCTGGAGAAAAGACAAAGGACACCAGCAAATGGAAGGAGCGTGGCCTGTTTTTCAGATCAGATGTTGTTAAATACAAGAACACATTCTCACCAAAACTTGGCCATGGAAGCAGTAGAGGAATCCAGGTGTTTCTCAGCGTGGAGCAGTAGGCAGTTATCTACGAAGGCTCGGCCCACACAGATCTCAGTCTTCAGCTCAGCCAGCTTGTGCTGCACAGTCTGTGGAGTAAAATTAGATGCAATGATATTTCTTCTCTTTATTCTGACTCTAAATTACACCCATGCAAGAACACTTGTTATGCAAACCTGTAGGTGAGCGATGGTCTTGCCAAAGGCCTTCCTCTGCAACACATAGCTCCTGGTTTCCTCAAACATGAACTCGCAGCTCGCTATGGCCATGTCAGCAATCAGAAGACGCTCCTACTCCAAACAATGACAAAATGATTTACCATAAATGAACTAAACACACTGAAACAAGTCTATAAAAAAAGACTTTACATACATGACAAAAGGTATTATTAATAGATTTGTCACTCTATTAAGTATTTTTGGTCTTACTTCTAATTGTGGAAATCGGTGCAAAACTGTAGCTAACTTGTTTTTAAAAGACAATTATGGCTCTTAAGAAATTGAGTCGCTCTTTCACCTGAGGAAGTTCATTCATCAGGTAGAAGAAACCCTTGTTGAGATCCCCCAAGAGGGCGTCAGCTGGGAGCCGGACATCCTCAAAAAACAGTTCAGCTGTGTCCTTTGAAAGAAGGAAAAACATAGTGAGACAACAGAATCGTGGTATCCTAACATCAGCCTTTTGCATGAACTCGAGCAGGAAGACTTCCCAAGCCACTGCGCTCCATTACCTGGGCCTTCAGACCGATCTTCTCCAACTTGCTTCCTTTCTGGAAGCCTTTCATGCCGTTCTCCACCAGGAATAGGCTGATGCCGTGTGCCGCTGTCTTCGCCTCGCGGTTTGTCACGGCCACTACCACCACCAGGTCGGCCATCCAACCGTTTGTGATGAACACCTGGAAAAGGAAGAGTCCAGGTGACGTTAAAGTCCAATGGCATGAGTGTCTTTGCTGTATGACTCAGTACCTTGTTGCCGTTGAGGATCCAGTCGCTGCCATCCCTCTTGGCGTACGTCCTCACTCCTTGAAGATCGCTGAAAAGATCGAGGTGACGGGTCATCAAAGCTACATCACATGACTGCTATGCATGCTGACTTCTTTGATGTTCCATCTCCGCTCAAGTCCTGACCTGCCTGCTCCTGGCTCTGTCATGGCAATAGCGCCGATGCATTTCCCAGCAGTCATCTCGGGAATGAAGCGTTCAATCTGTTCCTTCCTACCATAGTTGCAGATGTAGGGCATGACAATGTCGGAGTGCAAGCTGAAACCTGGGCCTGAGCAGTTGGAATACATTCTGATGGACAAAAACAATGTCATTAAAACATGTCAGCCAGTGGTGGATCTCAGATATGACTAGTTGTGTTTTTAATTCGAAAGACAACTCACTGCTCCTCCCATGGGACAACTGCAGAAAACAAGTCTCCCCCTATACCACCGTGCTTCTCTGGTGTCATTACTCCCAGCAGGCCTTGCTCACCAGCCTTCTCCCACACCTCCCTGCTAACCTGACCTGCCTTCTCCCACCTGGAATAAGGAAAGGGGTCATAATGAGGCGGCGAAGCACTGAAAATGAAGGGCTTCTCTTTGTGGCAGTGCATCACTTCAAACACAGGATCTGGACAAGAGGCCCCCTGACCACAAGGCCTGTGTCCAGTAGACCTGCTCAGCCATCCACCCATGCTTATACCTACTCCTTGTGATGTGGAACCACTTCCTCTTGAAAGAAGCGCCGGGCGCTTTGTCTGAAGAGATCATGGTCTTCGTTGAAGATCCTCCGGGTCCCGATGTCCATCAGGGTCTTGGCACTGGAGGTCTCTGGACGGGTTGAGGGGACCGGCTGCCCGAGCTTCTGGGCTGAGCTGCTGTGCTGAAGCCTGGGAGGTATAACAGAAATCATACGTTTCTTGAAAGCCAGCAAGTGGCGGATTTCAACTCACTACGTTTATTTTTCCAAAACTGAATCAGAATAATATCTTGATGTTAAAAAAGTTAAATAAATAAATGAAAATATAGTTTCAAAAACCAGCAAAAGCGCCCACCATATGTTTAATTTAATTTAATGTCACTATAAACATTGCTAAACTAGTGTATGTTTACTTGTGTTGTTGTTTTACTAATGGACAATTCCCTTTTATTATTAAACGTCCATCTGATAAACAGGCTGTTTGTCACAACAAGTTAGTGTGCCAAAGGTTGCTGCGACCCACTTCTACAATTGCCCGTGACTCCAAGCCACGGACTTTATTATTCTGGGAGTATAGAAACCTATAGACCACTGCATTACTGATGCATTAAACAAGAATGAGCTGAAATCTGTTCATCTCTAAACAAACATTACTTTTTACACGACATATATTTCACCTGGCAGAAGCCGCAGGAAGCAGCTGTCCTCGCCTGGACACGTTTCTCAGCCGGCAAAGACATGTTTTAATCATGTCTCTTACATCAGCAACCAAGTCAAACAGAAACAGACCGTCGGAGTTAGTGAGAACACTGACTGCTTCGGAACGTTGCTGCTGTGCGTCACCGCACCCGCCATATTGGAAAGGGAAAAACTGGGGGCAGCTGCGGACCCTGGGTAGAAGCACTGCCAAGTTTACATCTCAGCCGATGACTCGTTTCTATACAGGTCATTAAACTTCAAATTACAGTACACGACCAGTGTTTCATCACAAGTAAGGTAGTGAATAGGTAGTGATAGTGAGCAGTGAATAATACCAGTACTTTAGTATAAGGAGTAACATGATAATATATCTAATGTGATGGATATTATACAGTTATACTGCAAACATCACAAGAGTCAGTCCTCAACAGGACCTGATTAGAATATGGACACTTGTAGTTTAAGACATGTTGACCGCTTAAAGAAGTGGAGGACACCTTTTCTTGTCCGCTCCAGTCCCGCATTCTGGACAAGTTGCCCTTTCCAATATGGCGGCGACGGTGACACGTGTCTATGACGGCGGGTTGCAGCCGTACTCATTAGTGGATACCGCCACCTCCTGTAACGGAGGACGTAGTGTGAGGTACTGGTTACTTTACATCGTTAGGTGAATACAGTAATAATTACATGGAAGGATTAATAATAATTAAAGAAAAAAGTGATCTTTACATTTATTCTGTTATATGCAGATTAATAATATAGGAAATCGATTACAATTTAAAAAGAATACAATCTTTAATCTTTCACTACCTTAAACATGTCTTTTTGGCTAAATGCCTGCCTATCCCCTGGTCTGCTGTGGAAGTCTTAGGTTTTCGGGGGAATCCACAATCTCCCAGGCCCTAAAGTGGGAGTCCAGCACCAACTCTGTCATCAAAAAGGCCCAGCAACAGAAGAACAGCCTGCTTCAGGAGCTGGTCGGTTCAGTGCACGTCCATCACTGTCTGTCTGGATCTGCCACCGAACAGGACAGGAACAGACTGCAGACAGACAGGACTGCAGAAATATATGTGTACATGCACTGCATTTCATCTTACTTATATGTCAGTATTTATATCTTTACACTATTTCTATTGATTACAATTGACAGAAAAACGTGTATGACTTGTATATAGCTTATTGTTGCTTTATTTATATATATACCAGTTTTTCTTCACCTGCATAATACAACATAGTTGTTTGTTTTTACACTTATGTGCTCCGCTTTGTTGCATTTGTTTATAACTGTGTGTGTATCTTCCTGTATCTTTGCTCGAACACACACTGTGTACTGTAAATGTGCTAAATGAGCTAAATGTAAATGTGATTCTAATTTAATGCTTATAAATTCAACTTTTCATTTGCAAGAGAATGAACGTGCTATTGTGTCTTTGCTAAGTTACATGCTCTCACTTTAACACTTGAATCGGCTGTCAGCTGTACTACAGCACATCAGCGACTGTATGTGAGCAATGAAAGATCAAGAACCAACCCAGGTGGGATGTACGTTGGAAAAGTTTATTCTGAAATGAAACAGAGACATGTGACAATAAATAAACCTTTTCGGGGGAAGTGGGAGACTTTTGGCGCTCTATCCACGACCATTCTCCAGCACCTTTGGCATTGCTGGGCCAGTGATGACGTGACTGAATGAGGTGGCGGTGGGAAGGGAGGAGTCTACCCTCACTTGATGAGCGGTCACCCCTTCTCCCCCGTTCCTCACCCCATGTGGCAGGTGGAGACGCGCCCCCTGGGGGAGAATAGTGCCAAGTGATAGGGGTCTACAATAGAGAGATGATGGTGATGTCCCGAGATAGGAGGGTGTGAGACGAAAGGAAAACAAAATAAACAACAAGATGGGTTTGCTTCAACATCCCTTGTACATAGTCCTTGTCTTTCCTTGGTTGGTCTTTGACACAGTGTAGATGTCCTGAACACTGCTGGGCTGTCTGTAGGGGAGCTACAGTTTCTTCAGCACTCCCACTGCTGGTCTCTTACACAGACAAGATGTGCTTGACAAAAGCTGGAAAAAGACAAACCCACAGTTCAAATATTTGACATAATATGTTTCAAAAAAGAGAGGCATGCTGGGGAATCAAAGCTCACCCTCATAGTGCACACTGCCGTTCTCATCCTCCTGTCCGGTCATGAGGGCCTCAATCTCGGCCTCAGTCATCTTCTCTCCTGTGGACGCACAAGGATCCGTGTCAGGGAGCATTCTCCATTTCCCACACATGCTGACATGAGCTAACTATATTTGTGTGCTTCTATATTTGGGGACGGTGACTTGAGACTCACCCAGGGTGGACAGCACGATACGCAGCTCAGCGCCCATGACTGTGCCGTTGCCCTCCTTGTCGAAGACGCGCAGACCCTCTATGTAGTCGTCAACTGTACCCTTGGGGAGGGCGTCAACTTCCTTCAGCATGGGCAGGAAAGCCTCAAAGTTGAGCCTCTTGTTGGCCATGTCTGTTGAAAATTGAATTTTTAGTGTTTTGACTGCTGCCTTTCAGTATCTTGGGGTCACAGTGGGGGCTTACCGTCAGCGTTTGGGTTGCCCAGAATCTTTACAACGTCCTTGTTGGTGGGGTTCTGGCCCAGAGCACGCATGATGTCGGCCACCTGGTTGAAGGCCACCTGACTGTCACCGACTCTGTCAAAGAGACCAAAAGCCTCCTTGAAGTCTGGCCAGGAAGGGAGAGTCAAGAGAGAACTTTGAGTTACAAAGTACTAACAAAAAGTTGGTCAAAAGAACAAACATGATCTTGAATTTCAGCCTTGTAAAGTCCTCAGTTCTGGAGCTCACGGCAGTAGAACCCTATAGACTCATGATAGCATGAGGTGCTTTGGAAAAAGATCATCCAAAAAATTATTTCTGATATGTCTGGTATGACATCTATGCTAGTAATGTTCTTCAGGCCGCCCTTTGGATTTTCTGTTCTTTCTGTTGCAGGGTTCTTAGTCAGCTGTGGCAGCTATGTGGTGTCACACTGTGTTCAGGATCAAAGGTAGTAGAAGCCACATACTTGTGTCATTGTTTCCAACTAAGTGGGAGCGACAGCTGTACCCATGCAGAGAAGAGGATGGTACCGACTGGGGCCTGTACAAAGGTTAGCTATTTCTATGAATCCTACCAGGAAGCCAACTCAAAGTGACAGATTAATGGTCGAACAGCAGCAGTGAGAGCAGCTGTACCAACTGCCCCCCACCCACACACGAACCCCTCTCCATTCCTGCCTCCACTTGCATTTAGGAGGAATTCAGAGTGACATCGGGAGCAAACTGATACACCCTGACAGAGTAAGCCAGGCCATGTAGAGGCATGGCCCCATGGCCTTGCTTGAGTTAAACATAAGAACGCTGACTGCGGCGTAATCAACACCTTGTCTCGCATGGCCGGCATTGTATAGATGCAGCAAAATGTACAGAAGCTGCACTTTTCTTTATTGGGTGCAAAACTTGCCAAATGGAAAGTCCATACAAACAAATGAACTTGATAGGATACACCTGTGAGCTTTGCTCCTGCAACTCTAAGTGTCCAATTGGGAAATGTGAAAATATATCACTTCTAGATGAACATATAATACAAGGACAGACTAAAACATATACACAGAAGAACATTATATAAAGCAGTTCAAAATGGGGACAACATAAAATAGATTTAAAACGGGGTAAGGTTTACAGAGGACACGTCTCTCAGCACTGAACAGAAGGGTTGAGGATGTGGTGTTCAGGGATCACAGTTTGGATTCCTTGTGTAAGGGGATGCATCTTAAACTCTGACCTGGTGATTTACACCTCTGCTGTGTAATGGCCACTGTGGGTTGCAAGACAAGTCTAGGTCGGCTTAGAATAGACATAACTCAAATCCTCCTTGACAACTGGACCGTGGAACGGGATGTCTGTCTGGAACCTTCTTCATCCCTACATCTACCTTTTAACAGTTAATTGGGCTGCATTTCTTTAAGGGCACAGAACAATTACAGTTGGTTTTAGTTGAGTTCATCTAGGCCAGTTCACAGCTACTCTGTGAGTTTGTTTAGTGAAAATAGCTCAAAACATCCTTCGCTACAAAAATGCCACACAGAGCTGTGGAGGAAACATTTGCTCTCCTGCTGGGAATGTTGCAAATGAATGTCACCCTGCATGCCAATGAGAGAGCGGGATTTTTAACACCCATTTTTCTACATGCCAAGTTATTTGTGAGTCTCGCTGTTTCTTCACTTACCCTCAATCTGGTCCGCTGAGAACTCGGTCTGTCACATAGAAATACACAAACAACACACACGTTCACAAACAAAAAGGTACATTTATGGACACACAGAACAGAGACATGAATACAAACAAATGATTTATGAGCATAGAAATAACACAAAATCCATCTTATGTTTTCCTAACAAGACTCAATGTAAGAATATATTGCTGTAAGCTGTCTAAAACTGCACTAAACACGTTTGATAGATGGTGAAATGATATCTGTGCATTTAGCCTACACATGCAGAAATGTGGATGTATTTCAAGGCAGTGGTCCTAGGTCTCTCAATCTCGACCCTTCCACAATATACAAAGACAAGCTTTTGAGAGCTGTCTTGATTTCTCTTGCCTAGCACAATTTCACTGATGCCCAAAAAAGTCCCAATTTGGGCTCTATTTTGGAGAGATAGTATCCACATGCCACAAGCAAATGTCCCTGGTAGAAAAAAAGTAACTCCATTGGTACCGCCCCACCCAGAAGGTCCAAAACACAATTTTGTACACACCATTTTGGAGAGCTGGAGCTGGAGGAAAGAAAGGAGAAGAGAAGCTGAAGTCCCAAGACAGAGTGGTCCTGGGCCATGGTCAAAGCCCCCTCTTATTTATCCCAGGCATGTGACGTCCCGTATGCTAATGGTGTGGATCAGATGACATGTTGGAACATCTTTAACTTTCTTAGGGCAAATGGAAAGGAGAGCTGTGAGGGAGTAGGCCTTTAGAAGGGGACAGGGCTATTTTTAGAAGGCCAAGACTCTTGTCTTTCGTCTTAGGGTTTGGAAGGTTTGTAAACTTATTTCTATAAAGAACAAAGGCTTTCATTGACTTGACATGTAAACTTTTCTCTTTTGGAAGAGATACACAATTGAACTGTGTTAGTGGAAATGCAGGAAAGTCAGCTACCTAGTGGCCCACTTCAGAGGGGGCAAGCCCAGAGAGCTCATTTACAAGGTGGTATTTTTAAACAGTGAGCCTTCTCTCCTCCTCTTATGGTTAAATAACAGCAGTTCAGGTAGATATTAAAGAAGTGTGGACTGCACTAAGAACTGCATGTATTTAAGTTTCATAATACTACTGCATGAGGTTTATGGACCAGTACTAAAGACTTCTTAATAGAAAATGATCAACATGTCTTGACTGCATACTACAAGCAGCTGAATGAAAAGACAGTTACATTGGGGTGAAATTGAGGTTATAAAATGATGAGAGTGGACGAAGTTACCCAGAAGTAAAGACTTAATTGAATGATTTACGGAGGTTTAATGACCTGAGCACTAACATTTCCATCTCCAGCAGAGCTCTCCATGGTGCTGATGGCAACATCGAATGGAATCGATTGTTAATGTAGTTGATGCATAAAACAACATTGTAGCATTTTCTATAATATTTCCGATCTCTGCTCTCATGCAAACTAACTTTGTCGTAGTTACAGTCCCTGCTGGGTTTGTGGTGAAAGTCCTGCAGAGCGTCTGGTGTTCATGTTTCTATTTACTCGGAGAGAAAGTGAACTCTTGATTATGGAAACAGCAGTCTGACAAAACAATCCATGCTCCATTGTTGGGTCAAAGCAGTCATTTGGAGAGTAGTATTAAAACTAGGATTGTGTACTTCTACACTGAGGCACTTACAACCTTTTCTGTTGGAAACTCTTTGTTTCTTATGGAGTTATTGTGTTTTGCACCAGCATTGGGTTAAAGCTATGCTCACCTTTGATGTTGGAGGGGCTTCTTCTTGTAAAATTCTCCAGTTATTTGCTAAGTCTGCAAAACTTGATATTTAGGATGCAGACTGCATGTGTTAACAGGTCATAATGATGACCCAGTGATTTTCACTGCGTTGAAGGTCCAAGTACTCTGTACACGCATGCAGTCTGCATCCTAAATATCAAGCTCTGCCGTTCCCACACTAGCCTCTGATGGCCACTGCATGTTCACTATGCTAATGTATGAATCAAGAGCATATAAGTGCTCCAGAATTACATGTCAGCATTGACTCTGTATAGTGTTGTAATCTGCTCAGTCTTTGCATGTGGTTTCCTTTGTGAGGTGAACGTCCAGTGTCTTTATGAGGCCTGACCAGATCAAATGTTTGGTCCATTAAACACTCATAACTCAAAAATGTCAAATATGTTTTGGAATATAACGTATTCCCCCTTAAAAGCTGGTTCCAAACGACTGAAAGACACAGCCAGAGCGTAAATAGCTGCTGTGCCATGCGGCTACTCTGCACTAACTTGTCATCAGCTGTGTTACACAGAACGGTTATGTCCACAGCTAAAGGAGAAGAGTGAACCACAGTGAAAGACATGTCCGGGAGATCCCGCCTCGGGACAGATGACCTCTATTTTTACTTCCATTCCTGCCGGAGGTGTACGGTTACTCCTACGCCGGGCCTGCACTGTGGAGCTGGGGGTGGAGAAAATGAACACTACTGCTCCTCAAGACTCTCTGGTACAGTGAGCACCTCCCCATCCAAGACCCCAGCTGGCGTCAGTCCATAAAGAAGCATGGGCAGGCTTAAAAAAGAGCTTGGTTTTCAGGGGTGTTACATGAGCCTTATTTGGAATAGGGATCAGACCAGATGGGCCAAGTGGCTCATGGAGGCAGGGACTGAGGCTTTCAGACGCTTGTCACTGTAATATGAGGCTTCTGTTGTTCAATGTGTAGGTCTCCTGCAATTCTCTTGTCTCTGGGTTTACAAAGACAATCCGACATAAACACAAACAATGCAGCCACAGCAGATCACAATACTCCAGATCCATTCCTCCAATATAGACTATGGACTAGCATTCAATATATAGATTATATATCATATAACCTATTCATCAAGTGACCCTGTTTCAAGGTGAATCTCCTTTGTTGATTCCTTTGGTGAAGGTCAACGTCTGATATTCATTGAATGGTGGATGACTCTCTGCTGCCCCCTTGTGTCTTTTTATTTGCTGCTGCATAATACGTCAAAACAAGAGCAGGAGGTACTGAAATTCACTACAGCAACAGCTGTAAAAAGACACATGGTTTATTGCTCAGACAGTGCAAAAGGACAGGCAAACAGTTTACACGCTGGGGTTAATCCCTAAACACACGACACAGCTTGGACTGTATTATATTTAGTGCACTTTACTAGCTTTTCTTTTGCAGAGAAACGTCAACAGCAAACAGAATAGCAAACTAAAGCATCTTTTCATTTCCTTTTTTTAAACATATCAAACTTAAAGAATAGAAATATACAGTTGTTAAGTGTTAACAAAACACCATTTAGTTTCCCCACAATTTAGTTTTTCATTTAGCCAAATGTAACTTATTAAAATCTTTTTTAATGTTTTTGTTTATTTAGCAGGGACAATGCACGTACTGCACCAGATACAGCTAAAGGCTCATTTTCATCTGGTCCCTGGACTAATTGAAAATTAGTTTCCTTCCTTTTTTGGCTTAAACCCCTTAAAGACATCAAAATCTGAGCAACAGCCGAAGTTAATAAAGCAAGAGTTTAATTTATACACAAAAAGCTAAAGAGGCTCTCAGCTTTCACATATCGTTGAGATAATAATGAAGTTGAGATGTGAGTATAGGATTGATTTTGTTAATAACATGTAAAGTCCCCAGAAGAGAAGGGCAGGGAAAACATGGCACAAATGTGTGGGGGCGGGAGTCAAAGTCAGTCCCAGAATTTCATTTATCGAGATGAAATGAAGTGTGTTCATGCAGTGACTGTGACGGAGAGCAGAAGTGTGGGTCGTCTTCTTGTTACAAGTTCCGCAGTGTGGCTGGGGGAGGACCACCTGTGGAGAAACCTTTACACCTCAAAGCCCGGGAACCTTGCTTTCATTGGCTGCAGGAGGTCGGCCAAGAAGTAGATGGTGCCCGCCATGCCTGTAAACGCAAAGTGACACACTGAGTTTGCAGCTACAGTACTGGACAATGTAACAGAGACCCAACAACATACAGTACTGATGTGCTCATGCACCAGCAGTTCAGTCGTGACAATCACAAAAACCAAAGAAAAAGTTATTCATAACAGTGCAGGCCTGTTTTTGTTGTTGTCTGTTTCCTGAACTTGAGTCGCTAATAATATTTACAGAAAAACAAGCACTATAATATCAGGATGTTCAGCATGTGAGACATGTCATCACATATTACCTTCAAAAAGGGAGAAGGGGGTGTCTGGTGTTCGGCATCCATGTTTGCCGTAGTTCATGCACCAGTCTGCAAACTGGAGAGACGGAGACAGACAGTCAAAACAACATCCCCATGTAGCCGAGGCGTCTCAGGAGGACAGAGAGCAATGTTAACCACTGCTAGAAACCCTGCTCCTCACGGAAATCCTAGCATCTGGAGAGGTTTTGGATAATGACCGCAATGTGACGCTGCCGCGCTGGGAGCACGTAACAGAGCTTAGAGGAGACATATGAAGAGTCTATTTCCATCTTCTATGAATAGATTCATATTAATGATAGCACACGTGAGACCCGCGCCACCTGGAGTGCGTCCAAAGAGCGCTCGCTGCCAGCTCCGCTCGGCGCTCTGACGGCGACTCGTACCGACAGCTACCAACCTATTGTCAATAAACATGAAAGGCCCCGCCTCGCACATGCCCCCGTTTCTGGAATCATTTTCTGATTCGGAGGCTGGCGAGCGGCCAACTGTGCAATGATGGGTTGTGCTTTGAGCTAACTTTAACATGACTTTCAGATCTTGCTACAAAGTCAGAGAAAGCCATTATAAATGGAGAAGAAGAAGAAGAACGTTATTTCTTGGTTTAGTACTAAATCTAAAAGTGAAAACAGTGGATAACAGTTGTTATTCTTGTTTCATACTTTCATGGAGAAATAAAGGGTTAAAAAAATGAATGCATTTCTCTCTAAACCGTATAAGAAATACACTCATAACCATAATTCAGCACTGTCAAACTGTTGAGGCATTAATCAAGCGTTTGGGCACTAATTAAGATGGATGCACTGCAGTTGTTTGAGCAGCATGGCCACTGCGCCGCGTGAAGGACGCATGCTGATTACAAAGTGTCAATGTGCTCTCACCATGCAGGCTCTGTAGAGGTGCTTGGGGTCGTGCGTATGCCGGTACAGGGCCAGGAAGGCGTAGGCGTTGCCCGCCGCACCGTGACACAGCCCATAGCCCTTCTTCAGCAAGCCACAATGCCACACCACCTCTCCACACTGCAGGGCGTCTTCCAGGTACTGAGGTACTCCGAACGCCTGGAGCCCGAGGGACAAAGCAAAGGAGTGAAATTAACATGTAAGAATGTATGTTTTTGTATAACTTAATGACGACATGGGCTAGCTTCTTCTACTGTACAGATAGAATTAACATTTAAGCTAGGAAATATTAGACAATATACTGAAGAGTGTTTTGAATAAATGTTGGTGCCCTCATATCAAAATAAAGTTACTTTGTATCTTAATAATATGCCTTTTCTTGTAGGAATATGTTAAAGAAAACATCTGTTGTCAGTAAATCATTGTCACACTAGACCATTATTTTTAAAACAGGAAATCAAAAGACAAAGCGGTGGAGGCATTCACTAAAGTCACATCACGTGACCTTGTGTAACTAATATAAAGTGAAAGTAGCACATTACCCTGTATGCCTGCAGGAGCATGTAGATCACCCCGGGGGATCCGTGGCACCAGTGCACCAGCAGGTCTCGATCGTCCCCGATGCAGGCGGGGTAGTTTCCCGTGGGGAACTTGAGACGGCAGACATGGTCGACGCTGGGCTTTACCAGCCTGTGAACATACTCCTCCACACAGACGAAGCCCGGCTGGGAGGGAGAGGTCAGACCGGGTTTAACAGGAGCAAGAGGTAACAGTGGAAACGTCATAATATACCTAGCAATTAGCGGAGAACTCATTTGGGAAAAATACATAAACATGTATGTATTTTCTTTTTTTTAAATATTGTATTGCATCTTTAAGATTTGGTTAAGAAGCTGCTTACAAGATTCATCTGGCCATGTAGAAGCAGTTAAACATTTATATTAAGCAACTTGTCCTATAAAACAGCTCCTAATGTGGATTTAACATCTTAAGCTAAAGACTACCTGCATGAGGAAGTAGTAGATGCCAGCCAGACCGTGGGCGGCACCAATGTACTGCTCCTGGTACCACTCGTACATCAGAGGGCTGTGGTTCTGGACCCTGAACTTCCTGCTGAGCTGCTCGCCTGACACCAGCACGGCCTCACTGATCTAAGGAAGGAAACAACAGATACCGCCTCACAAACACACCTAATCTGTACAATTGAAAGAGATCAATGGAGATAAATTAGACCAAGTGGACATCAATATGTGCAAGCAAAAGCGAGCAAATTAGAGCCAAACAGCAAATCAAGGTTGTTAAAGGTAAATAAGTTAGTTATACCCAACCATTGAATCCAATTAGGTCAAATTTCCTCTTTGTCTATGGTTACGATACGAAGAGCACTGTCTAACAAGTTATGGAAGATCGGTCTGCCTGTCCTGGATAAAAAAAGTCCTTCTGTATCACCTCAAATCCCAGTGATTGGACATGCAATTGTTATCAGAGTATCCCTGACTCTGACTCACCTGCTGGATGTACTGCAGCGGGATCCTGTCCTGCCCCAGCTGCTGGTTGATGAAGACGAGGGAGTAGAGGTAGCCCATGCGCCCATAAAGCAGCTCATCGGGCAGCCCGCCTGATCCTTTCACCACAGTCTGGTGAAACTGCAGCAGTCTGGGAGAGAAGCAGGGACAGTCTGGATGACCTGTTGTCATCAGTGCACCAATGCACTACTGATGATGACCTATCACTATGTACCATGGATTATATAATAAATATGGTCACAATTCAGTGGCAGGTAATTCAGCTGGATCATCTGGTCCGTCCAATCAAGTGGTCACAGATAAACGGACCAATCACAAGCGTCTAACTTAAGCAACATGCTCCCAGAGAACACGGAGTGCATTTCTCTGTACCGGAACATACTGCAGATACAACATGTACGCTGCATTATATATTTGATATATTATCGTGATCATAATATTTAAATAATAGATTAAAAGTGTAGCTACAACTAGAAACTGCATTAAGAACTACTATGTACTGCAGACTGACCTGCTGATGCACTCGTCGGTCTCTTGCATCCTCTGCAGGCGATGGTAGATCACGGCGGCTATGGCCAGGGGCCCTGCATCCCCACATAGGAAGGTGACGTCATGGCGTCGGGTCAAACACTTCAGACTGTGGTTGACGTATTCTAGTGCTTTCTGAAGTAAGGATGGGTCCTTGAACACATTGTGGAGGTGCAGGTACAATAAAGCAATGCCTGTGGACAGACAGATGGAACCAGAACTGAACACCTGCCACACTGAAGAAGAAAATCACATCAACTAAATTATTCTGAAATCAACCTGATCATTTTAAGCAAAAAAGCCAAATATTCTCTGGTCCCAGCTCCTAAAATGTGAATATTTTCAGGATCTATTGGTCTTCAATGATTATAAACTAAATATTAGAATTAATACTAACTGAAGGTTTGTGTTTTTGACAAAAGGAGAGATGTGAATAAGCTCTGGGAGACTGCAATTTTTTGATTTTACAGACCAAACTAATCAAGGGAGATTCATTAAAAATGAATGCACTGCACAGGCAGGGACCTCTTCACCAGATGGACCAGGGAATCATGCTTTTTATGCAGAGTATGACCCTCAGTTTATTCATTAAATTATCATCAAATCTACTTGGTCCAGAAATGTATATATGAGTCTGTAATGAGCATTGCAACCATATGTGCAGCCTTACTTCTTCACATTACGTTACCATATAGTTGGATTTGATGCCATCAGGCCATTTGATGTAAATGATATACAAGAGTGTAATCACCTGCCCAGCCAGTGTAACTGGTGCAATCTCTCGGGTCAGCAGACTTCAGCCCATTTTCCATGACAGCCAACAGCTCGCTGATCTTGCTGCTCAGCCGCTGGGCAAACTCTGATGTGAGCTGCAGGTACAGAAAACATGTTGAATAATGTGGCTTAATGTACGTGAATCACAGGCGCGCACACACCCAACACCGTACCTTTCCCTGAGAGTCAAACAACGCCTGTGTGGACGCAGGGCTCCCGTTGTAGTCATGGTACGGATTCCTCCAGGCTCTCGTGTCCATTTCCACAGCTTTGTTTCTGCGGCGCTGCTCTGTTCCGTTGTGTGGGCCAGATAAAGAGTAATCTGCAGAGAGACGGCGCAGCACACACAACAGACGAGTGAAATAGAGCTAAGGCTGGAAACTGTGAAACTTCGACATTATAACATAATATAAAGCCACACAACACGGAAAACCTGTTCTGCGGCGCTACACACACCCACACACAGACAAATACCAATTTAGCTCGCTGTAGCTTCTAGTTAGCTTAGCTACACAGCTAAAGCTAACGGCTAACACTTGTTCGCGCAGCTGGTCTCGCAAAAGCAGAATAAAATACACAATACATTAAAAACATTGCATTTCTGTTCAAAGTCGAGAATTAGGATCCATTCGTACAATTGCAACATTGCCAGATAGCTTAGCGTAGCTTTACCTCTGCAAGTGCTGCTCTGTTGATGTCAAGTCTTCTTCGCCTTTAGATTTTCCTGACGGGCGTGTAGCGTTAGCTTGCGCGCACCTGCCATCTGCTGCCGGGGAAGTGTTACTGCAGGTTTGTGAGGAAACAACACTTCACCAGGTAAATAACAAAGACACAAATGTGAAATAAATAGATAAATAACCAACCATCCATTCCAATCAAATGGGGCAAAGTGAAGTACTAAGAAGTTATATTAAAGGATTAAGAAACAAATAAAAGTCAATTTTTGAAATATACAGTTTCTGCAGGTCAGAGCAAAATTAGTAAAAACTGCATAACACTTTTAGGGTGTGTGTAATAAAACACTTGTTAATAGATAATACGATCTGACTACTCCTACAATGTTGTTTTAACTTACAAAACATCATGTTTAATATTGTATATGTGTATATTGTCAATGTAAAAACTATAGGTAAGATGCCAGAGCCTGTATTGCCTATAATATACAGGGGTTTTGTCGGTTCAAGCTCGTCTTGCAAGAATAGCAATGCAACAATGTTCCCCTCGGAGCCCTGAAAGACTGTGTCACACAAGAGTCTAATATCAGACATTAGCCCATCAACATGAATGTTTCCAAAGCTTGAGGGTAATTGCAGAATCATAGTCACTTCCACCAGCGAATTCACCTGAACTAAACTCTCACCTTTTTTTAGCAATCCTCCAACGATGACTCCATACTGATGATGCTAATGACTTTCAAACAAACCAGACAAGCTTAAATTCATTATCAGAGTGTAGTTTATACACACTGGTGCCATGGAAACATCATGTGCCACCAATCTGCTCTTGACCTTTTGCAGAGCCCAAACAACATGTCATTCCTTTGGATGGTGATGATAATTACTGTAGTCGCAGAGAACACGGGGCTGGTATTGATTGGCGCGCTGCTGCGTCCCACTGCTGATGCTGGAAGTTGCACTGGCTCTGTAATTTCCCCATTGAATGTTCTGCCCTATGAACAGCACCGTTGGAGAGAATGAGTCCATTGTTGTGGCAGCAAGTCATTGCACATTGAAAAGGGAGAGTGCAATAGGATACGTCCTCTGAAGGCCTTTGATTACTGTTCTCTCTTTGTTAATGTGCCCATGTTTCATCTCAATTCTTTGTGTTTGTAGACGGCTCTCTGCTCCAGACTTAATGCAAATCATAAAAACTGAGTCCTAATTACACGGTGCTATGGACTAAATATGTTAGCCTCACTTCCATAGGTACAGGCATCTTTTTACTCAGACAGTCCTTTGGGACTCAAGGATTGAAAGCTTGACAAACAATATTAATAATCATCTACATTTGACAGCATTTTTACCAGGTTAAAAATGAACAGAGCCTTGAACTGTGGATGTTTGTCCCGTCATCTTGACTTTATGTTACAACATATTGAGTTGCTTATATGCAGGATTTTCTGCTGTACTTCTATGCTCTCCATCTTGTCAATGTGTGTAACCTTGTCATTGAAAAGTGCAAATAGCTGACAATTAGACTAGCCTAAGCACCCGATCTGCAACAGTCATCACTGTCACTCTTTAGTTTTTGTGTTTACTTGTCGTTTTTTTGTGTGTGCCTATGCACCATTATGTCCCTTGATTCAGAAGAAGTTGGCTGACCGTCATTTCCATATCAACGGACCGAGCTGCAGGTGAAGGCCAGTCATGCGGTACAGAGTACAGAGCCTTTGCTCATATACCATGGGACTGTCTTACCTTGCCTTGAGGGACGGGGGTGAAAATGAAAATGATTTAGAAGGAGACCTTCGGGCTTGATTAGAGCTCCTTGTTGAAAGACACATTATTGAGCTGAGTCTCCTTCCCACTTCGCCGCCGGGAAAACCAGCTTCATGGAGAACAGAAATATTAATTAGAGGTAATATTGATCATCATTTGTTCCTAGCACAGGGCAGCATCACAGCCCACACCACATCTTGCAGACTGCTGTCAAATCATTTTGACTTTATTTTTTCTTTAATAGAACACTTTCATGATTGTCGTGTGCTACAAGGACGAGGCTGCTGATATTCTTTATTGTTTCTTAGTGTCAGCAAATACCATGAAAAGAGCAAAACCAACAACAAATTGTAACAAACTTATTGTTGTGTAACATGTTCGATAGGCCTCCACTGTCCACTCCATAAACTATTAACAAACTAAGATTCTCTTCTCTGAGGCTGTTTTTAGGCAGTTGGAGCTAACATCAGTATGCTAACATGCTCACAATGCCAATGATAACATGTTGATGTAATGCAGGTATAATGTTTACCATGCTCACCCACTTAGTTTTGCATATTTGCATGTGAACATTTGTTAATTAGCATTAAACACAAAGTACAGCTGAGGCTGATTGGAGTGCCTCATGGAGTGTCACCCGTGATGAAGAATAAGGAACTACCAAGAAGTTATAATTCATCCTAAAGACGAACATGAGTTTCTGTACAAGATTTCACAGAAATCCATCCAAAAGTTGTCGAAATATTTAAGTTTGGACCAAAGTGGTGGACCGACAGACTGACACCAGCATCCTCAGAACCATACTGCTAACGTGGCTATAAACACACCAGGAAACTACAGAGCCCAGCTTTTTTAAAGGAAATTACCCTTAAAACAAAAGAAAATATATTTGTGAGCCATTTTTAAAGAGTTAAGTCTAAGGAACCAATAGAGCCACAGACAGCCAGGAAATGGAGATATAGCAAAAGAAAGTCATTCAGAACTTCATGCACACCTGCTGAATGCAATCACCTGAACACAGTCTGAAGGAAAACGTCTTTGTCTCACCCCCTCTCCCTCCTCTCTGTCCACATCCCCTTCTGACGTTCTCCCACCCCTCCTTGATATTCACGTGGACAGTTGTTTTGCTGCAAGAGAAGAGTCTCACAGACTCCAAACTGTGATCCACAAAGCCCACGCTTGACCCCCAGTTGTAGCCTGCAGCATATTTCTCCCTCTGCCTTAAAAAACTCTTCAGAGTCAGAAAGGCCTGCTTACTGATCTCTGCATCCCACCACTGCGTTTGCAGGTTGTGAGGGACTCCCAGTAACTGTGATTCAGACTTGAGCAAAATTGGATCTTCTTCCTGCTACAAAATGTGGAATGTGTTTTTGATCCTGGTAAAATTTACTGATATCTGCCATAAGTTTGGATGCTGCTCCCACAGAGGAGCTGACACAGCAGCTACCAACATTTCCTTTCACCAACTTCCATTTGCATCTTCAACAGGAGAAGCTATTTAGTCAAGCCAAATGACACAATTAAAACCCCAATTTGAAGAGTGGGAGATAAAGCTTCTCCTGTTCCACACCTCCCTCCCACCAAGTGGACGGGATCCATTTTGGTCCAGGGAAACGGCCTGAGAGCTGAGATAAAGAACATTCTGGTCTCTGACATGCTGCCATGGCCCCATCTGTGGCAGCGCTAAAAATACATGCAGTCTGGTGTCGCCATACCAGTCAACTGTCTGGGAGAGGGAGGATGGAGGAAAGAGAGAGAAAGAGAGGTGACAGACACATAGACAGATACAACCTGAAGCGTTTGAGTCGGAGCAGCAAGAGAGGGAGAGACTGAAACAAGGATGAGAAAGATGGACAGGATGAGTGAGTAGCAGAGAAGAAATAGATAAGGGAGCACATAACAGAGAGGGGAGGGCACTAACCTGCTCACTGTAATATTGTTATTGTGGGAAAGAGACATGAGCTACACCAGTGCTACTAAACCTTCTCAGCTCCTCCAGTACATGACAAGCAAACATAGCACATGGGTCATTATGGTATGCCCCATGGAAACATTAACATCCCAGATCAATAAGTCATATTTTGATCTTAATAAAAGGTCCACTTACTGGGACCTTCCCAGATCTTACAGCCTCAACGCATGTCTTTCATCAGCAGAGGGAGTTTGCCCTGTTGACATGGAGATGGTCCAGTTGTTATGAGACATGTAGCCTATGTGACCAATATTTTGTCCACTAAGGTAACTGGTGATAAAGGCCATGAGATATGGTTAAAAGCTCCAGAAATGTCCCACTAAGTGGGCCTTGTGCTATTGTACTTAATCCAAGGTCAACAATGAAGTACACAGCTCAATGAGTGGTACATTCTGCAACGGACTGAAAGTACTGCTTTATTCAGCAAACATAGGCTCCTGTTTAATATTTCCTCAGAATACTGTTGTATTAAGGGCAGATGCAGAGGATTTTCCCCTCTTACACAGAATTATGTTTTTGAGGGAAATTAATCTTTGTAAAGTTTGCTAATGAAAAGGGCCAGATATGTAAATATCACAAATGATCACTGGCAGCTTTAATACCAAAACTAAACATGATCATGAGCTCCGGCTTTATTAAGTCAGTGTGACTACTAAAGCCAGAGCTTATACGAACGCTATCATCAGTGACACAGTTTTACTCAAAATGAAATGGATGCCAACAAAGAAAGCTGATTACGTTCATCACACACACTTTTACATCTCTCTGTCTCTCCCCCTGAGTCCTCCCACAGCAACCCCCTCTCTCCCTGAAAATGAGTTATGAAAATTTGATCAGGGTCTTAATCTAAAAAGCGCTCGTCTATTCTTGCACTTTAACAGCAATCTGCGTGGCGGGGAACAGGGTAATCAGGGAGGCATTTATTGTGTGGATAAAAGGGAGCTGAGGCAGAATGGTGTTGTTTTCCCTGTCAACATCCTCATCATGGCTCTCCGTGTGCTGGTAAACATGGTTTCCGCCCACACACACATAAGAAGGTGGACCATCTTCACTTGATAGATGATGGTTGCGACCACACAGCGTTGAAAATCATAATAACGGTGATGAAATGGACAAAATCGTTGCAGTTTCAGCTGCTATTTGAACACCAAAGAAGACAAATAAAGTGACGGTTTGGGTGCAGTTATTTTAAAGACCACTAGGTGGACTCCTTGTAATGACTTGGCCTTGCTTGATAGATTCACTCTCACATACTGTAGTACCTGCTGGCGCTGTGATTGGTTTCTTGATCATTGCTGTGACTGTGGAAATCCATTCTTTTCTTCCAAAGATTACAGCCTGTTGTTTGCAGTGACAATAACTGTACATTTGATTGTTTCTTTCTTTTTTACTCCTTCTTTACATCCTCTTTCCTCCAGTATTTGGCCCAGCCATCTGCACCCCATGCACAGCTATGCTGAAGGCCTCCTCTCCCCCCTAATGGTTGATCCCCAGCAATAGGGACTGTTTAGCTTTCCTAATTAGAGAGCAAATGCTAAGCACTTGCACAGCCTTCCTGAGTGGACTTAATAAACAAGCTCCTCATTAAAACAGGCACCAGTCTGATGGTGCAGAGGCCATGAGACCCCCACCTCCCCAACAACACCCGTCCTACCACGACCATCACCATGCCACCCGTCCCTCCTTCCTTTTCCTCGCCCACTCAGCACCCCAGGAAGGTCTCAGGCGTAAAGGGAGGCACGGATAAGCTCTCACAAAAAAATCTAGTGCAGGGTTTGAAATTAAGATTCTGTTCTGTCCAGAGACCTCCCACTGCTCCTAACAACAACCACACACACACAAACACAGTTCATTAAGCTACTGGAGGTTTCAAAAGAGAGAAATTAATTCTAGAAATCAAGCAGGGATGTGGAATGTTAACAGGTCGGGGAAAGAGAGAGGGGAAGTAATGTAACAGTAAAGGAGGGGGCAGTCCTGGAGTTTGGAGCTGGAGAGATGAAATATGGCACACTGTCAAATAGTTGGACAGAGCGGAACAGACTAGGCAGTGAAAGCAACAGTAGATTATGACAAAAGCTGTGATTAGCCAGGTGATTCGCACTGATGTGGGTGTGTGTTGTGTCCAGGTGAACACACCACTGTGTGTGTAGGCGTTGATCACTTTACCAAAGACAGATGTAGCTTAGCCAGCATATGCTAACAAGTAGAGAAACAGCAATACTGCACTGTATGGAGACCAGCCAGGAAAGCACAATAATCAACCTATGGTGATGGCGTTGACATGTGACATCACCTTTTCACCACTTCTGACCATCGAGTAAGGAGAAGAGAAAGAAAAAAAGAAATACAGAAAGCTCAATGTAAAAAAAGCAAAACTTTCACGTCCATGTAGGATCCCATCACTCATACTAAGAAGCTGATTAAGAAAATATCTTTGGGGGATTTTATGGACTAGTGGGTAAAACCTGGACTAGTTTTAGTCAATCTTAATATCCCATCTTGGTCTAAGTTCTACATTACATGTTTTTCCATTTACAAATAAAATAAAACATCATATCTGGGCATGCGCTTTGTACATTTCAGGCATGTACCCACTGTAGTTAGGCTGACTTGTACAGAGGCACACACTAACAAACTTCCATCATCTCGAAAGACTGATGACATGATTGGGAGGCGGCACACGATTCTAATCGCCTTCACCTCCCTCCCTCTCGGCGCTGAAATTCTTGCCTCGCCGCAGGGAAGTCCGCTCAGACGCTTAGGCTAACTGTCGGTTAACAGGTAGAACTACCTGAAACCCCCCTGTGAGTTAGAAGACACGCTGAGCCTGTGTCATCATTCAAAATCACATTAGTGCACTGCGCATGGACAAAAACAAAGGCTATTTACTTGTGTTTTACTCTGTTAAATTAGATGCACAACCTATGGCAGTGTTACACACAGCTGCACAGTGGAAATTATTTATTATTTCAATTCATGACTCACATCTTTGCAACAGTACATTTTGGATTGCCTCTCTCTGTTCACTTGTTGTTAATTGTCTGTAATTTTCTGGAGATGTCAGTTGCTTCTTTGTCTGTTCAGACACAGAGACTTTACACAGAGCCAGCTAATCTCCTGTTACACAAAGTCAAAGTCTTTATTTGATATATTTATGTAATGTTTGTAAATGTAAAGCTTACCCACCCATCCCATATCTAACCATCTATCTAACAGTCCTCCATCCATTCATGAATATCTATCTATCTATCTATCTATCTA
>JAVQJD010070029.1:0-50259 GCA_036023655.1 Nannoperca australis | reverse complement strand
CACACACACACACACACACACACACACACACACACACACACACACACACACCTTAAATTCTGACAGCCATTCCTCCACCACTCCTTGGTCCATAGCCAACATGTTCCCTCATCTGCCGTGGAGTCACCTCTACCTAAGAGAGAAAGAAATATGTATAAACACACATTCTGCATAATTATTGACACACAGCTTGAACAGGACTCTTGCCATGTTTCTATTATTAGTAATGCTGATAAACATTTTTTATTACAAACAGCAAACAATGCCATGTGCAGTGGTGAAGAGCGACTGTGCATGCTCCAGGGACCAATTCTACACCCCAGAGAAGCTCAAGTCTCTCCTCTCGCTTGCTCTCCCGTTTCCCTCTCAATCCTCTCCAGACACATACATCTGCAGCAAGTACCTAACCTATTCTCAACACTCGCTCGCAAATCGAAAAATCACACCCACACAGAAACCTGGCTGACTTCACTGTAGACGCACTTATAAGGAACAAAATGTGGCACAGCAGAATGTAGATGATCGTTGTACAGGCTGTACAGTTTGTATGTATTTAAACAGAGAGACAGAACCAGAGGCACTTACCTGCTTTAGCTAACATTTACTCATGGTGAAATGAATGCGCTGCTCCCTCCATCTCTACCTCCATATGACTTGCTTTCTATAACACTTGCTGCACTTACGCCGCTTGCATCTCAACCCTCTTTTCTCCTCCAGGCACTCATGGTGTATGCATGTAGCTTCTTTCCGGTTAAACCTCCAATGCTACCCATCTTCTCTCGCTTATTCTCTGGACAGCGTTTCTTTTTCTCTCAATGTCATTTTAAATTTCGCTCTCTGTGTTTTAATAAAGCGTGTGCAGCTTCCTATCTGACACTGCCGTCCTGTAGTCAGAAGGGAGAAAGTGGAAGTTTCAAGTACAGCGAGAAAGAGCAACAGAAAAAGATTAGAAAAACTTATGATGGGATTTTCAAACTACATTGTGATGATGACATGGACAGTATTTGTTTGGATGGCTGTTTAATTCAGACATAAATAGATGTAACTCAGTTATGCCTTAAATCTTATATTAAAAAGGCTATATATGTAAATGATGAGGTCTGTCTGTGTGGGTGTATATGTCTGTAATAGTAAGTTAAATGCATGTTTTTGGAGTTACAAAACTTTCTGTAATGCCAGAAGACAATGCTGACATAGGCATGTTGTGGGTCTGTGGGAAACTCCATGGAAATTAGGATGCAGCGCCTTTTTATAGTGCCTGGTGAGTTGAGTACGGTGATGACTGGATATCTGTTGATTCGATTCTCAATGCGCACATAAATGATGAATAATCAGATCAGTCTTCCCTAGTGCTTGTTTAAGTCATTTACAAAGCAACAAGTCATGCTAGCAGCTCTGTGAGCTACATTTGAACACATTTTAGTTTAGCATGTTAACATGCTAATATTTGCAAATTAGCACTAATTGTTGCAAAGTAAGTCATTAGGATTCATCCTCTGGGGACCAGGAATGTCTTCATAAAACGTCATAGCAATCATTCCAGTGCTAGACTATCAAACATGACAAGCCCTAGAGATGCTTAGCTAAAAATGCCAAATATGTACTGGTTCCTCTGGCTCCTCAAATGTAGCGGAATGGTTTTCTGCTTTTCTCTTGTTTCATATCAAACTGAACTAAATCAATTAATTGGAACAAACAAAGAGTGACTGATAGATCAGCAGTCCTAGTCTTTCCATGTGCTGGGGTCACCTTAGGCAGCTCTGCATTGCGACTGTCACCGAGACATATGCTTTCAGCTGAGGAGGAGGACACCGTCTCTGTGCATCTCTGATGGATTATCTGTTGTCCACTAGCAGTCTGTTTTCACTGCGGGGTACGGCGTGTGTGCGCTCGGTCGTGTCTGCACTCTGAAACTGTGAGCACAAGGCTAAATTGGCCGTTGAATGCAGAAACAAAAGTCCATGTTTGGTATGTCTGGTAACGGAGTCTGAGAAAAAGTAAGAGGGAGGAGCAAGAAGTCCTTCTATATGCACACTTGTCATGTAGAAACATGTGCTCAAATCTGATCAGAAGGTGGCATAATTCTACCCTTTAAATCTCATCGACTTCCAATACTTCACTTAGTGATGACAGGCACACAATCTCCTCTTAAAAAGTAATAACCTTTCTGGCTGTGAAAGAACATATATTAAACATATTCTGGAAGTGAATTCAAAGGAACAGAGCAGAATAATGATTCAGAAGATTATAAGACATACATGTCACAATATATCTGTTTATGTATGTGCAATGCTTGTGTGGCCCTGCCTGTGATTGATTTTCATCTCTTCCTTGCTCCCTCGGTCCCTCCGCTCATCCTCCCACACCTCATTTCTCTCTCTCTCTCTTCCCATCTTCTCTGCTCCCTAATCTGTCTTTCACACATCCAAATGCTTTTTCTGTATTAATTCTGGTGCTTGGTCCCTCCATAGCAGCCAGGTGTCTATTTATGGACAGTACCAATGAGAGGAATGACAAAGGGGGGAGGGGAGCCAGTGACTCATGAAATGGAGAAGGATTATAACGCAGAATAGCCTACATTTAGAGAAATTAGTCCTTTGTGGCGGCCTGTTGTTCTGTTCTTTCACGCTGGTGAAGGCAACAAGGAGGACAATGATATCTAATGCCAGGATGTGTACGTTTTAATGGCAGACTCACAGAATGCCAAAATAAAAGGCTGTGATTAGAGTTTGGATGAGTCAGTCCTGTAAGAGACAGGATCTCAGATCACAGATCCTCAGTCCACGCTGGCGTCTGGGGCATATCATCTGTATCTAGAAAAAGATACTTGAAGATTAAAATCAGCCTACATGTGTAATATTGTGAGCCTCCTACCTCAGCAGGAAGCCGAGAAGCAACTGCAGTGACACAAAAGCAGTAGCAGCGGGTGGACCCTCGGGTACACAGTCACTGTAATGGTGAAAAAACTTTTCAAACATCCAAAGGTAGCAACTAAGGATTCTTTTCACTCTGCTGAGTATTTTATTTAGTCTATTGAATGTCAGAAAGCAGTGAAAAATGCACATCATAATATCCTTAAACCTAAGGTGAAGCCATCAAATTGCTTGTTTTGTCTGACAAACAGTCTGAATAATAAAAGATATTCAGTTTTAAGATAATGTAAACAATGAACTGATTGTCAGAATTATTGCAGATTGATGTGCCCTTAAACAGCGAATTGCTAGCAGCAAAAATAACAAAAGATGACCCATCTATCACCCTCAACATGCATTGTGAAGTTATTTTAGCCATTTTAATGTTTCAGTGAGGTATGAAGATGTTCATCTTGTTCCAACAGTTAGGATATGTATTGTGGTATGTGTTGTGTAAGACTACTACTAACTATTATTTTCATAAATGAGAATCTGATGATTATGTCTGTGATAAATCGATAAATTGCTAAAATAAATAGTAAAACATTTTAATTTCCTGGAGCCAAGGTGGACCTCTTTAGATACCTTGTTTCGTCCAAACCCCAAAGTTATTCATTTTAAGAACGATATAACGCTAAGAAAAGCAGCAAAATATCACAGTGACAAAAGCTAGAACCAGAGAATATTTTAGCTTGTTAAATTAAACGATAAATTGATGCCCAAACTAGTTTCTGATTAAATTTCTGTCTATCCACTAATTGCTTAAAGAGATATTTGTTCCAGCTCAAATATTGAGATCATTTCAGTTGAGATGAACAGACTAAGAATGCAATTGTTTCGGCTACTCACCCATGAAAATGGTGATGATTCAATCTGAAACTGCATTCAAACCACAAGAGACAGTGGTACAAACGGCACATTACGCTGTGTCTGGAAGATTTCAAGGCACTGTTGACATACTGCAGACAAGCACGAGCAACTGGTGGAGGAAAGTAGAAAACGAATTGCCCTGGGAGTAAACTATTGAGTGTAATTAATGTTATTAGCCAGATGTTCGTCTTCCGTCTTAGTCTGGCTAACTGTTAGCCATCGCTATGTCATTATGGACTCAGATCACGACAGAAATGAATATAAGCTAGAGAGTACACACGCGCACACTACACTACAAATGATGCAGCAGCTGGTGAGCTTCTTCTGTGCAGCTCAACCACACACATGAATAAACCAGTGTTAAGGACAAGTGGCTGAGCAGGCTTAACAAGCCCAAGTAACAAATCAATGAAGTTAAGAACAAGTAGAGGCATGCTAAATGCAGGAGAGGGACAAACAGGCAGTGCAGAAGGATGAAGACAATGGCTAAATGGGGGTATAAATGCATGGATAGAGAGACGAGGGATAAAAGTAATGTACGACAACCCAAGGGATGGAAAACCCAAGAGTAGAGAGGGAGCACAGTCAATAAAAGAAGTTAGGTTACAATCTGTGCTGCAGAGGCAACCTCCCAGGCTCTGGGAAACACCAGAGAGAAGGACAGATACTGAAACACACACACACACACACACACACACACACACACACCTCTCCGTGATCCAAATGGGCTCAAGAAACAGATCTAACCAATGCGTTTAGTAGCCAAGCTGTTGCTTACAGAGTTCTTGGCCAATGAAAAGCTCTGGTGGAGACAACTGCACGCCAAGCAGTGACAGAGAATGTGTCATGCATTGCACAAGTGTGTTTGTTCAATGTCAGATTTTGACAAAACCTGTTCCTGTGAGCTAGCTAAAGTTGACAGCTCGTTCCTTCTGAATTCACACCCACGCCTCTGTCTTCACACACACACACAACTCCTTCTGAAAACTTCTTCCAACACAAACAAGACTCTTTTGAGTTTACATTGCTACTCCTTGTTGTAAGTGTGCTTGCATGTGCTCACAGAGTTACTGCAAAACACCTGAGGTAAACACACCACACACACAACTTCACATGGGTCGGTGTAAAAACCACAAGCAATCAGAATGATTACCTCATTTCCTATTACACATATGATCTGAAACCTTCTTTTTTCAGGAAGTGAGTGGGCCAATAAAATTGAAGGCCTGAATGGAGGGAAGAAAGGAAGCAAAAAGAGACGATGGGGGTGGTTTTGAGAGCGACAGATCTGCCCCAGCTGCTTTTTCCTGTGGTGCAGGGTGCAAGCCTCACAAACAACTGGTTAAGCTAATGACACTAACACCCACATTGCCAGGCCCTCAATGAATAACAGATACAGGGAGATTAAGAGTTGTAAAGTAGATCAAATGAGCTAAAATGAACCTAAACTAGCTAAAGTAGCATGCGCTGACAGACACACCCAAACCACTAATTAAGTGTTTAACTGCACTAACCAATGTCCAGGATCCAGGAACTGTAGCTAACATGCCTCCACCCAAAATCTCAAAACTAGGTCAGTAGTCAACTGTCAACAACCTGAACCCGTGTGCAACTTGAATGGAAGCAAAAGCCGTTAAAGGAACGATTTTGAGGAGCTGTGGGGGTGTCCAAGTAAAGGTGAGGCAGGGTTATATAACGGTGGTCGTAAAGGGCACATCCTCTAACGCGCCCAGAGCTCACAGCTTGATCTGACCCCCTGTTTACCGGTCCTGCTAAGAGCTATTTACACCGTTCGTCCATTTCAACATCTCTTTTCAGTTTATATCACATCTTTTTCATGCCAGTTTAGTGCGATCTACTTTATTTGGAGAATCTTGTCCTGCGGTTAACCCTATTGCATCACCGCCTCCCACCTTGTCCTCCCCAAGGTCTTCTTCAATAGCAGGTTGGGTATAGGTTGGAAGAGGGGGGTTTCTGCTTTTCTGCTTCCGTTTTCTCTCTTGCCACACACATATAGCAGCAGAGGACTGCCTGTGGCTAAGTAGACATGACAACAGTCTGTGGTTTGTGTATGTGTTTTTTTGCTGCTGAGGAAGACCGATAGAGAGATATGCCAGGGAAGAATCCTCTTATAGCAGCCTATGCTCTTTCTTCCGTTGCCTCTGAGCCCCTGATGCATCTTCTTCCCTCTTCTCGCCCCTTCAATTCCCTGTCTTCCTGCAACAACTGAGCCTGAAGAGACTCGTGATTAACATCACTGATTTTTCAATCTTAACGCTCTCTTTAATCTCCCCTTTTTCTCTCAGCTTTTCTTGTCACAGTTAGACAACTTTCTCATTACGTATTAATGTTCAGTCCTAGAATTTCACATTCAAATACCGCTTTTGCCGCAGATAATTATCTTGATTTTCTAGATTTTCAGGGAGCTGAAAGTATGGTACATCTACTTGTATCTATGTCTACAGAAAATATTGTTTTGCTGGGAAAATTCAACATGCTTGTGTATGCAGAATTTGGTGCAGCATTAAATGAAATGGGGAAGGATTGCAACTGTTGTCATTGCTCAAATTGTCTGGAAGTTTCATGAAACCGCAGGCATGGGTGACTCAAGCTGTGATACTGGATGACAGCAGAGCCCGCAAGATCTTCTCGCTCCATGACCTGCCGGGCTTCACTGTCAAAAAGCATTAAGACGCCTGAGACACCAGCAGCCATGGATGCCACACATTAACAAACCTGCACATACTATATGTGCACATGCACGCAAACACACACTCAAACTCTAATGACACCAACAGGGCACAATCACCCACCACTCTCCCACTCCCTAATGACAAAGGCACACACACACACACACACACACACACACACACACACACACACACAATATGGAAAGCAAAGGGCAATCTAAGCTGCATACAAAATCTTATTTAAATAATAACACACCAGAAGCACAGCCCTTGTGAAGGACACAGATTGTAAAACAAACATTTCGACAGCATGTGCTGTGGTGAAGGAGTTAATTTCATACAGCAGGACTGCCATGGTGCTCTGCGGCAAAGCTAGTTGTCACACACTCGTCCTTCTCAGACAGGAGACCCCTAAACTAGCTGAGTAATGTGGAGGAAAGCTACATCACATGACAGCTACGAGGAAAAAACAACGCATTAACTGGCATACCAGTCTGTAGTAGTGTCTCTTCCCCTGCCAAACTGGTGTGCGCGCGCGCGCTCGCTCGCACCACACACACACACACACACACACACACACACACACACACACACACACACACACACACACACACACAGAGGAATCACCTGAGGAATCTTAACAAGGTCCTGATAGACCGCGCGCGCACACACACCCACAACTGTTACAAAACAGGATCAAGTCAGGTTCAAAGTCTGTCTCTGTGACACATGAGACTTAATCTACTACAGTAGCAAAATGGTTGCAATGAAAAGCTCGTTAGCTTGACATGTTGGAAAGCCTTCCCATCTTGTCTGCTGGTTTTTCCCATGTTGTCTAGCTAATTTGACTAGTAACTGTACCTGACTGTAGGCACATCATCTAACCGGCTAGTTTGGCACAATGACAACTGGTAACACAGCCTGCGTTTAAACAACGTGCACATTTGTTTCACGGTACGGGTAGCTCAATGGCAAACATTAGCTTTCCCAGACATATTCTTCAGTGTATTTATTAACCACTATCAGCCAGAGACTGTAAATCAATCCACCGCGGCCAGACTCTGTATCTCGGCTTGCTGAATGACTTCGAGCTGTCACCACGGTTGCTTACAGATTAGCTTGCTACTTAGCTAGCTCGGCTAAGGCGCGACACCAAGTGAACTGGGGAAGTTACTGTTTACTTACTGGCATGCTATCAGTCAATTTCCTGGTATCGCTGTCCTCTATCGTTCCGACAAGACGAGTAAACAGCTATCACTTCGCTATCCCATAAATGTCCTCAATAATTCATCTAAATCAGCTCCTTCCATCTTCATTACTTTCTCCACTCAGACTACCTTAAACAAGGGGACTCGGTCTCCACGGAGTGACAGGCGTCTGAGCCAATGAGTGAGCAGTATATAATCAAATTGCCGTACCCCCAAATGCAGCATCCAATCAAATTAGAGATAGGCTCCATGTTAATAATTTCCACGATCATTGTAGGTTGTCGCTGTCAGTCACTGCTCTTTGACAGCAGAGTGATCTACCAAAGATGTTATTGTTGTAATTAATGACTCATAAAAAAGTAATTAATTGACAGTTGAAATATGAGTGCATTTTCAAGAATAATTAATTATTTTGCCGCGTGTTATTGCAGTTGAATGATATTTAGAAAGTAATTGCCTTTAAATCGTTTAATTAAAATATATGTTTTTTTATTAAGAACATAATCAGTTACAATTTTTAACCATTTGTCGTACTAACAATCAAAGTAATAAACATAATTAATATGGGTTGCCTGTATTAAACATAAGCAATATATTTTAAATCAAATTTTATGAGTTTACTTGTTTTATTTTACAAACTTTTTCATTTAGAAATGAACAATTCATTCTCGGGTTTTTACCCACCACATCCTGTACACTTCATGTCAAATTAATCTGTATAGCTTAAGGAAAAAGCGCTACTCTAAAACTGTCTCCCTCGGATACATAATGCATGACCACTTGACAATGACCTCTGGAACAATGGGTTTTCCCAAATTAATTATCAAGATGGAATAGGACCATGTGTTTATTTGCTTTCACATTAATAGCAGATGGAAAGCTGCAGTTTTCACTCAGTTTATAAATGCATGACCTTTTGTGCATAATAAGCAACAAATCTCCCTCCGAATGTTACAATAACAAAACACTAGATGCACAGTCACAACAAACCTCCAGTACAATTCCCAATTCTGCTATAGGAGACTGTGTCCTGTCCTCTACTGCATCATAGAATACATTTATTATCCAATGCGGTTACCAAGCCAAAGAACAATCGTTGCTTGTGGCAAAGTTTTGCAAAAAAAACCTGTGGAATCAGGTTCAAAATTCAAAAAAGAAGTAACACATTTATTATCTTCATACCTGATTCAGGAATTTAGGGAATCTTTATCTATAGTGCAATTTCTAAAATATGAAGTGCAACTGTTAAAATAGTAAAGTGAGTCTGCAATGCCCCCTAAAGGTAGCTGGTAAGATTACACCCATCCCGGAAAATACTGTCAGTCTTTACACAGACAAAATTTTTTAATTGTTAGAGTGAATCCCTGCTATATTTATAAAAATTTGAATAAAACATTTAGAAGCCAAATATGATTATAATTGCAACTCTTCACGTGACACAAGAGGCTGCACTGGCCTGCAAAGCAAAGTGTATACTTACTAGTACAACATTTAAATACATGCATGTGTGTGCAAGTCTCATTATATAAATGTTTTACATTTCAACACACCTGGTTTGGTTGCAGATGCTAGGATATGAATGCAGATTACTGATACTGATTTTTGGCAGCCCTGTACATGTTAACAAACTGACAGGTTGCGATTAGCAAGTTTTAGTGTTTTTTTTCTGCCCATAATTGCCCAAGAAATGTGTATAACCTCTGTACATATTTGAAAATTGTATACTTGTATTGCAATTGGTGGATTCAAATAAAGTATTTAAAATGTGCATGAACTACAAATAAGACCCTGCTATCTCTGCAGCCTCAGTGAGGACTTCCCCAGCCAGTTGTCTGTATCCCACCGAGAACTCCTTCGCCCTCCTCACTTCCTTCATGTTCTCCTCCAGGTTCTCATTCAGTCTTCCTTGCTCCTGGTAAGTTGCTGCAGCCCCTTTCACTTGCTCAGTCATGTGATCCTTGCTACGAAGCAGCCAGCCCATGAACTCTTGCAGTGTAGTACCCTTTGAGATGGTGGCCTTGGCGCTCTCAGAAATTCCCTGCATTTCATCCTGAGCCAATCGCAAATGTGGAGGCAGTGGTTCCTCCTCACTTTCGCCCTCTGACCGCACAGGAACTACACTGAGGGAGAAGTCATAGCCCTTCAACTTAAGGGAGACCCTGTATTTGGCCTCTGGAAGTGGAAAGAGATGGAGATGAAACAAATATTCAAACAAATCTGAAAATTGAGGCAAGAAAACCTGAGATCCCATTGCCTGTAGTTGGTAGGGAGCTCTGAGTGTGCCATTTACCATGTTCGTCTCTGATCATCCCAACACATTCGGCTAACGCCAGGGTTTCATTGCGGTTACAGCCATAGCTCTGTCGCAGGTTGCGGATATGTCGAACCATGGCCTCATAGCGCTCCTGCTGTTCGTTAAAGGTCTGTGCCATGTCAGAAAACCTCTGGTCCAACTCTGGAACACACACTCTCCTCATCACCAGCCTGCCCATCCTCTTCACAGTCTCTACATCTGGGGGGGGGGGGAGAAACAATATCACACAAAAAACAAACGCATGTAGATCAAATCTATCCATCATTTTATGCATTGGAAGTATACAGGTTTGAGAGACTGACACATAAACATTTGGAGGGATGATGTACCACTGTGAGCTGGCCGGGTCTGCCTGGCTGATCCAGCTTCAGTTGGGTCAGAGGGTCCGGGGTGCAGGAGAGGCTGCCTCTGAAATAGCAGAGTTGCTTTCTTTACATATAGTTTTTTATATTACTGGCACTTTTCAGAAAAACTCCCATAAAGCATTAATAAGGCTTGTGTTCACCGGGACGCATGTTATTACTTTGTCATAAACTCAGTGCACCAATCCGAAGTTCATCTTTCACATCTCAAACAAAAATTTTTTTTTGTGGTTTATACTGCCTTTATGGAGACCTTGTTGCACTTTAAGGTTCTGTTGTATCACTGACCTTTGCATTTGTGATAAAACAATAAAATGATAGTGATTTAGTTAGTTTTTTTTTTGACAACATGGAAATACAGGGACTTTTTTCGGTATAAGATGTCATTCAGATACATTAAAGATTTATAATTGGTATAGTCCTGCACCGTTTTAACATTAAACTCGGCTACTAGTAATGGATTAATCCTGGCAAATCCAGTAGCTAATCTCACAGAAGCAAAACTGTGATCAAGTTTCTTGCCCTAACTCGAACGAAGCCACTTCGGAATCTCATTAACATGTACACAAAACCCTGCAGTGTAAACACATACCTCGTTGCCGGAGTTTTCACTTGAGAAGCAGCCACAGCAGAGAAAACGGAGCATTTTCTGCAGCTCTGGTGCCTCTCGGTTTGTTTTCGGGTCAATTATTTCTGACAATGCATATCTAGTCCGCATTCACACATGACGTCAACATCATGAGACTCCCGAAAAACCTTTCTTCCTGGTTATGTTTTCTACATTGTACCGATATGAAGGTGACAGGTGCGCCTGCAGGTGTGCTTCAGCGACAAAACTCTGCTTTTGCCATTAGCTGGATCGATTTCTTGGCTATTGACATAATTAAATCTGAAATGTGTTAATCCAAATGATTCAAACTATCTATTATAGTGTTTTTGGTCTGAATACCAAAACGTATTCTCTAGATCTACACACTGTGTTAAAGGATAAACCCGTTTCGCAATCCTGCAGGTTAATGTGTCATTTATCGTGTCTGCCGGTAGAGGGCGAACGCGAGTGTGTCCAACTAGAGCACGAGCCGTAGAGGAAGAAGAAAACCATCCCTGCTAACGGTTCTATCTTAAAAAACACAGTACGTTCCCCTGTTTTATTACCATTTCAACACCTCACAGCAAGTTCATGTTTATGAGTTTCTGTCTACGAGTTTTCAGGGAAAAGCTGCCGTCAAACTGGCGCCTTTTTGTAACATAAAGTCACATCGAGCTGCTGGCTGCTGCTAGCAAGCAACCTGTCAGTTGCTGAGCGACAACAAAGAGACTGCAGCTGCACAGAGCTGGCAGTGCTGCTGGAAGTGTTGGAACTTCATTTCACTGAACAGATTACGTTAATCGGGCTGACATGACGGGGGTGGCCTCTCCAGAGAAGGCGTCAAGCTCCAAGAAGAAGAGCGAGAGGAAGTGTGCCACCAAAGAGGAGTACAGGCAGCTGTCTAGCATCATGGGAGTCATGAACAACCTGAGGAAACAGGTGTGTGTGCTGAGAAAATACTAAACAACAAGACAAGAGTGTATGTCTGTAACAGGGTTTGGCATGAGGCATTTACTGTATGTGTCCGGCTACGTTCTAACTGTGTGTGTGTGTGTGTGTTTCCTTCAGGGTACTCTCTGTGATGTGACCCTGGTGGTTCAGGGGAAACACTTTCCGGCCCACAGAGTAGTGTTGGCCGCTGCCAGCCACTTCTTCAGCCTCATGTTCACCAGTAAGTGCAGACACAGAAACACATAATCATGGACAGGACAGACACGCGTGGTATTTTGGACACAGACAGGTTTTATTTCCACAGAGTGTGCATTGTGTGTGTGCCTCCAGAACAAATTAAAGTGTAGAGGGGAGAGCAGAGTGAACGAGAGAGGTAGGAGTAGAATGAAAAATGGATTGAGCCCAGGTGGACCACAATAGTGAGAAAATGACCTCTGTTGCCATAGGGCTAGTGGGATTTCTTATAGAACATTATATTTTGTGATGTCACAGATGCAGAGATTTGTTGCAAAAATGCCTATAAATAAGCACTTTTTATTGTAAAGTATCCAAATCTGTACTGTTTTAGCAGTGAAAGGGAAACCAAGTCAACTATAATTTAGTACCACAGGTACAATTCCAGTCCTGTATTTATATATTGTGATCATTAGTAATTATTATAAGTTTTGAATTTCAGTCTTGATAATGTAATGAAAAAGATACTGCACTTTTCTCAATATGAAGACCATTTTAGACTAGACACAAATATAAAGTGTTAGATTATGGCCAATTCACCAAGATTATTAACTTCATATAAACCAAAATCATGATATATAGGATTACACATGATTAATTATGCAGTGCTTCCTAAATTGTTGTTAAGCATTGCGGGAAAAACATTAAATGTATGCCATGTATTGTTGGTATGACCACCTGTCTTTTTCCTCACCTCCAGCGAGAATGATGGAGTCGATGTCCCACGAGGTGGAGCTCAGGAGTGCTGAGCCCGAGATCATTGCGCTGTTGATTGAATTTATTTACACAGCTCGGTAAGAATTGTGGCTAAAAGTGGAGCATAAAGGAGTACGCATACGGTGCAACAAAAAATGTACATATAATACTGTGGCCTGCTTATGCTAATCATAGTTGCTAAGAAAAGCTGCTAAACGTTACAGAAGATTAGACCACCCTCTTCTGAATGTTACTTTCACATAATGTCATCAGAAACACCTCTTCACTCGTAATGTTTGTGTGTCAGGATCTCTGTGAACAGCAGTAACGTCCAGTCGTTGCTGGATGCAGCCAACCAGTACCAGATCGAGCCCGTGAAGAAGATGTGTGTGGAGTTCCTCAAAGGACAAATTGATGCAACAAACTGCCTCGGTAAGAATAGAAATACTGTCAAGGTTAAATCTTAACTCACTTGCTTTTACCCCACAGTTCAATTTTGTATTTATTGAGTCACCTGCATCAATTTGGCTTGTCTGAATTATAACATTTGATGGCATTATTTTTTCGTGGATTGCTAAAACTTGGCAATCAGTGACTGCTCGTGGTCCCTGCTAAATACACAAATAAATACAATTATTAAACAACCAGCGTCTTTTCTCTCATTTGTGTTTGGGTCAGGCCTGCCAAGCACGTAACTCATTAGATTGACTGATCCTTTGTCCTGTCCCCCTGCAGGTATTTCCGCCCTGTCAGACTGCATGGACTGTCCCGAGCTGAAGGCAGCAGCAGAGGACTTCTTCCAGCTTCACTTCACTGAAGTCTACAAACTGGACGAGTTCCTGCAGCTGGACGTTACACAGCTCACACATCTACTGCACCAGGACAAACTCACTGTCCGTGCTGAGGCCCAGGTACAACATGCACACATTCTTCGACTATTATTTCACTTAGGTGCCTAAGTTTGGGGACGTAGCAAGACAAATAAGTCCCTAACAATTTTCCCGTGAAGTAAAATGTGCAAATCACTTCACCGAGGTCTCATCACACCAAGACAAAGACTTGAGCGATGGCTTTGGCTAAAAACAACAGTATTTATCCTGTATGTTTCCACGTGTTGCATTTGTGTTTAGATCTATGACGCAGCAGTGCGCTGGCTGAAGTACGATGTGTGTAACAGACAGCAGTACATGGTGGAGGTGTTGGGGTGCGTTCGTTTTCCGCTGGTCTCCAAAACTTTCCTCTCCAAGACGGTGCAGGCTGAGCCTCTCATCCAGGACAACCCACAGTGCCTCAAGATGGTCATCAGTGAGTAGGAGGAGAGAGAGAGAGAGAGAGAGAGAAACACACACACACAAACCATAGTGTATTGTATTCACTGCGAAGAGGCACAAAAAAAAGTAGTAAAAGGTTAAATATTTATTATTGTTAAGGGTAAAATTCAAGGTTTAGGCAGGGCTCTTGGCAGATGTTTAACTCACCTAAATCCTCAACCCTGAATTAATATTTTTATTTATACGTTTTACCTACATTATGAATTTTAGATCATTTAGATTAATTAGAGCAAGTTGACGTTAATACTGCATTAGCGCTAAGATCTGCTGGGTTGACATGAGCACACAAAACATGAAACGGCCTGTGCTTTTGTCCCAGGTGGGATGCGCTACCACCTGCTTTCCCTGGAGGATCGGGAGGATCTGGGAGAGAGCAGCCGCCCGCGACGCAAGAAGCATGACTATCGCATCGCTCTGTTCGGAGGCTCCCAGCCTCAATCCTGCCGCTACTTCAACCCCAAGGTACCAGGCTCCACATGCAAACACATTTTACCAACAGTTTTTTAAATTTCCAATATTAAGTTTCCATTGAAAAAATGTATGCGATCTCTTGGGCTTTTAAAACAATACTGTTATATTAATCGGGTCAGATATTTCAGAAACAAACACTAGAGCTGTAGTTTTGTAAAGTTAAGTCTATTGAAATCATATTTGCCAGTGTTTAAGCGTCAGTCTGGCTTTCCATGCAGGACTCCACCTGGACAGACATCCGCTGCCCCTTCGAGAAGCGCCGGGACGCCACTGCCATCTTCTGGGACAATGTAGTCTACATCCTGGGTGGCTCACAGCTCTTCCCCATCAAGCGCATGGACTGCTACAATGTCCTGAAGGACAGCTGGTACTCCAAGCTGGGTCCGCCTACGCCTCGCGACAGCCTGGCTGCCTGCGCCGCCCAGGGCAAGATTTACACATCTGGGGGGTCGGAAGTGGGTGAGCACAGAGAGGTGGAATGTGGGATTGGGAAGGTTTGTGGGTTGGTTAAATTTAGTTTGGAGTTTGGTGTGGTTTATACCTCCATTATGAGTTATAAGTTTTCATGGAGGAAAGACCACCCACTTCTGAAAACAGTTACTCACAGTGTTGTGTACCATACGTGTGTGTGTGTGTCCACAGGCAGCTCTGCGCTCGACCTTTTCGAATGCTACGACACAAGAACAGAGTCGTGGCAGGTGAAAACCAGCATGCTGCTGGCCCGCTGCAGCCACGGCTCAGTGGAGGCAAACGGGCTCATCTACGTCTGCGGAGGAACGGTGGGCAACAATGTGTCCGGCAGGGTCCTCAACAACTGTGAGGTTTATGACCCCAACACTCAACAGTGAGTCACACAAACGTACAACCCAAAGGATGTTGTGGGACTTTTTTTATTTTTTTTTGCCACTGGCTTGTTTACAGTGTTTATGGCAACAAGCATATGCACATGCAAACCACAGTGGTACATTACATCATGTTGTGTTGCCCTGCAACAATTGTCTGCGTTCTCTCTTACACTCTTCATCTTCCTGTGCTCAGGTGGAGGGAGTTGTGTGGGATGAGAGAGTCCAGGAAGAACCACGGGCTGGCGGTGGTCAACAACAGGATCTATGCTGTTGGAGGGCAGGGCCCACTGGGTACAAAACTATAACCACTACAGTGATGAAGAATGAATACTACTAATAATAGTACAATTAAACATAGTAGCTGTAGCTTTTATATGATACTGTGTGTTTTAGTTTTTTTGTTTGTTTTTAGGTGGTCTGGACTCAGTGGAGTACTACGACATTGCCAGTAACGAGTGGCGCGCTGCTTCAGCGATGCCGTGGCGAGGTGTAACGGTGAAGTGTGCAGCGGTTGGGGATGTCATCTATGTGCTGGCAGGGTTCCAAGGTGTGGGGCGGCTCGGACACGTCCTGGAGTACCACACTGATACTGACAGGTTGGTGTATCAACTAATAAAATAATAAACAGACATTGATGTCTATTTCACTGATATTTGGGCAATGGTGTGAAAACTAAATCACTAATTCACTCAATAATTGTTTTGGATTGTTATTTTAGCCAGGTATTCATTACTATAAGATGTAATTGGTGAATGTGCCACCAACATCACTACTAGACATATACATATATACAAAATAATGATGCTGAAATCACAAAACAAGCTTGTTTAAACTCTGAATGAAATTACTAAAGTTTTTGATCTTTGTTCTTTGTTTTGTCTGTAAATCATTTTCACTTGTGCGTGCTCAGGTGGGTGACTTGCAACAAGGTGCGAGCGTTTCCCGTCACCAGCTGCCTGATCTGCGTGGTCGACACATGCGGAGTCAACGAAGACGAAGACATGGACCTCATAGACTCTCAGTCGCACGCTGCATCCGCTGCCTCTTCAGCTGCCACCACCTCATCGACCTCATAGGACAACAGGATGATTCTGTGTATACGAAGTACTGACAGCTACTGCCTTAGGCCTCCAGTCGACTGGGGAGCTGATTTACAAAGGGCAAGGCCTGCCTTGTCTTACTTTGATGGCTCATACTAATGTGAATATTCATGTGTGGATTTAAGCAGCAAAGTGTTTATGTTCTTTAACTATGTCCAGTAGCCACATTCTACTTTTTTCTTCTTCTTTTAGCTGTGCCAGAATTAGTGATCCTAATGTTTAAGTGCCAATGGGACACTATCCCCAAATGTATGTTCAAGGGGACAAGGAGACTTTTAAGGAGAGAGGGTTGTTAAGTTGGATTCTCAGATTGGTTTAGAAACCGGAAACCAAAAAAGATTTAATTTGATTTCTTTGTCCTTTTTAACTTTGTAATGTTTTTGTAGCTTGTGAATTACGTCAATGTAACAGAGTGTAGATATACTGGATTTCTGAATAATGGTTGTGTTATGTGTGTATATATTTAACAAGAGTGCTTTGGTAACGCACTGTAACTTAAAGCTGACTTTATAGAGAATGAGTAAACATTTTATTCTCAGCCATATGTGGTTACAAGTAAAAACTCTGAATTTGATCATTTAAAAACCACGTCAACAAGTTTGATTTAAATAGTTTAATATAGAAAGATGAGAATGAAGTTATTAAAATGAAATAAGATTTCACAAGTTGTTCATTAAGATGACATTAGCTGCCATACAACTGGCTGTTGTATGATAAAAACATCTCTACGTTCACTGTTTGTGTTAATGTAACTGAATAAAACTATCAGGTTTAAAACAGTTGAATTAATTACGGTGACATTAATGTAAATGTGCTAAAATATGGCAAGCATGGTCTTTGGGAAAACTGATCTCTGATGTCTTGACATCGCTTGATATGAGATGGCTGGTAAATATTACTGAGGAAGGTTAAATTAGTGCAATACAATTACAAAGGCAGACACTGAGTGATAAACATTAAGACGTGTTGTTCCTCACTTGACAATGAGTTTAATAAAACACTGGAATGTCCTCCCTCATTTGGCCCCCAGCTCTGTACTCCTGTAATCGATCCATTCGGTTTTCTCTGCCTCCTCATCAATCCTCATCAGACTCTTCCTCGCTCATCAGGAAAGCAAACTTGTTGTTTAACTCCCCAGTCCCTCTCCCCCCTCCCCTTGCTCCTCTCCCACACCCACCTCTTCCTCTCCTTCCCCGGCCTCCGCCTCTCTTCCTCCTCCCTGCTGCGGAAGAGGAGGGATGGGTTTTGGAGCTGCAGTTCCTCACGGCATCCAGCAGGGAGAAGTAGAGTTGTCCGGACAAGGAACCCCCAGCTAGGACGGACTCAGCCGCTCGGCCCTCTTTCAGATACCTGATGAGGCCGTGCACCAAGGTACCGCTGAACAACCTGAGACACACACACACACGGAGACAAATTAAAAAAAAATTTTACTTACCCATTATGGTATCTGAAATGTGCGTGGGCACATTTTTAGAAACAATTTCCCAGTTGCTTTCGTGTAATTTAAATGTTTTGATCACCACAAACAAAAGTACGTCAACCTCTATTGTATTGGGGTGGCAGCGGAAATCTCAAAAGATAATTATCTCAGAACCTCTGCAAATAAAAGTAAAGCGCATGATCTGATCACACTAGGTGAGATGAGTTTCTTGTAATTTGGGTGAAAGATCCTTTAAGAGTACTGATTTGACTGTCATGGTGTCGTTTAAAGCAAAATTGCCAAACATTTGTCAATTCTAGATCAATCCATTAGAGTGTCTGAACACTCTAATGGATTGTTGATTGGACAAAACAAGCAATTTGATGAGGTCACCTTGGGTTTTTGACAAATTGTGATTGGCGTTTTCAGCTACTTTGACAGTTTACGATCACAGAAATAATTAACAGATCATCAGCTCTCATAGGTGGAAAATGCAAACCATCTGTCCTCCCTCGTGTCCCTGTGCCATACCATGATAGGTGAGGTTCGGGCAGCGGCAGCAGCAGTAGCTGATTAAGACACAGTGCACTCCAGAGGCAGGCCTGCCATTGGCTGAAACTGTGAGCCACTCCGACATCCAAGCCTCGTCTCTCCCCTGGCCTCACACGCTGTCGATCCAGCCCTGCCAACACATTGCGCTCTACAGCCCAGTTGAGCTGTGGGACTAGGACGACACAAAGCAGCAACAGGTTTTAGATCATTAAGGACAGATTTTAATGTTTGTAACCTTGTGGAACAATACAAAAGGTACAACGCAACTAACCGGCATGTTGGTTGTGCGTAGCTCCAGGCTGGCTGTTGCCGGACAGCTCTCCATAAACCATGCCCAGCACCAAAGCCTGGAGATGGGGCTGCGAGGGTCTTGGTGTGGCCTCTCGCAGCCAGAAGCCCGTCACTGCTATAGCCAGCTTCAGGTGGAGAGGAACAGGAGCCAGGGCAGAATCTTTCATCCCTAAGACTTCTAACAGGACACCAAGACGAACTGCCACAGGAGCCTGGAGGGACAACGTTGGGGAATGTCACCAAATCACTGGAACAATTTATTTTAAAAACTGTAAATTCACAGATGATATGAACCAAAAGTGTTGCTAATAGAAGCAAACATCATTTTTGTTGTCATGTTTACCTGGCCAAGTTTATCCAGATGTAGGGGGGTTCTGGGTGGATGGGCCTCTACTTGGGTTTTTTTTAAGTTCAGATCCAGACGGTCATACTCCTCTACACACATTGAGGCAGTAGAGCCCTGACCCTGCACCGTAGCTGCGACGGCAGCGTGCTCTGCCCTAAATCCTACATTCGCACCCCTACCTCCACCAACCTGACCACCTCCCCACCCCCTCCCCCCTCGCCCTCTTCCACCTCTCATACCCTGTCCGGTGTTTTCCTGTACCATATCCTGTGCTTGGACATCTTGACCCCTCTGCTGTAATATCCCATACACAGCCTGGCGTATGGCTCTGGCAGTACAGTGGCTGCTGGCTAGCTTGCTGTTCTCCACCTGCGGGATGAGCAGGACCCTGCGCATCACCAGAGCATCGACCACCAAGGGAGCCAACAGTCCCTGTGCTGCAGCCAGTGATAGGCACTCTGGCAGTTGTGCGAGCCCAGAGGACCGCCTTCCAGGAGCTGCTTTACCTCCAGAGAACCAGTGAGCCAGAGAGCTTTGAGAAGTGATGCGGTACTCCTGCATACGTGCCCACAGCTGTGAGCTGAGCCCATCCTTCTGTCCTCTCTTGCCCCTACCGCACCCATCTCTGCCTTCCTCCCCCATTAGCCTGCTCACCTCCTCCAGGGCCTCCGCCGGACTCGAAAACGAGGACAGCCAGAGAAGGAGGCCCTCAATGCGAGAAGTGGATGCTCTACCTTTACCCCTGCCACCACCTCTCCCCAATGCACTCACATCCAACAGAGCCAAGAGTGTTTCAGCATCTTTTGGAGCACCATAGTCATTACCGGTCAGGACGGCACATAAGGGAAGCAACTCTTGGGTCATGCCCCCAAACCAGCGACACAGCCCGTTTGTGGTGTAGCGCCGAGCGGAGATGTAGCGGTGAGAGGCTTTACCGTTAAGGTTGGTCCACTGGAAAAAATGGAGTGGAAGGTAACCACCTAAGATAAGAAAACAAATCACATAAACAATAAGTCTAGCAAGATATTATCTATTATTTAGATCTTCAAAGTACAGTTAGAAAAATCCTCTCGCTACCCACACCTGGCAGGTCAAAGATAAAAAAGTCACTGTCATTGGTCAGAACTGGGCAGTTCCACTGGTGAGCCAAACATGCAATTTCCCAGTCAGCCTCAGCTGGACACTGGACCAGTGGGACTCCTCTCTGGATGAGGACCTGAATGAAGACGTCTCTCGCGAGGATGGGGAGAACAGAGCCATTGCGGCCGTGAGAGAGACTGTCCGCCTCCCTTATCTTGGACTGCAGACGCTGCCGCAGAGTGGTAAACTTCTTATCACTGGGGTCAACCCCTTTATGAGAACACACAAAAAGATAGAAATAACATTGCAGACAAGCTTGGTCTATGTGCAATTCTTTAACAAACATTAGCACAGTTAAAAAAAAGCTATGCTAGAACATGAGGACTTGTCATTCCTTGACAGGAAGATGTCATTTTAACCAAATAGGGGAAAAACTCCCAACTACCTCTGCTGAGTTAGGACCCCTGTATCTGACTGAAAGCGTCCTTACCTCCATCCAGTACCACAAATGGCTGGATGTTACAGGCTGCCAGCGCAGAGAGGAACTGGGTGAGCAGGCAAGCGAACGCATCATAGTCCCCTCCGTGCTGCTGGTCCAAACCGTGGTTAAAGTAGAGGCGGAAATACAAACTGCAGCCATCAATAACCAGGCGACTGTCCCTGAACTTCACATCTTGGAGGAAGTTTCTGTTCCCCTCCACATAGGTGGTCAGACCCTGGACACCCATTGGATCTCAGCGCCTAGAAAAAGAGAAGATGTTAATGAGTTAACTCGCGGCGGTGCTTGCGCTTCTATGCCACGATGAGAAGTTTATAGCGCCTGGTTGGTCTGAGCGTCTGTGGTTTTGCATATATCCAATTATAGAATGCGACGGAAAAGAGTCATAACAAACAGACAGAAAATTATGACAAAACGGAAATTACTGTAGCAAAACAACTCATATAAACAAGGCAAGTGATTTGACAATATTATAAGTGCATGTTCAAACAATTATTCGAAAAGTAAGATACATTTAAGGTAATTGGAGCATGCAAACATAAATTGCTACTAACAGTCACTTCACTTCTGTTTACATGTCTTCCGCAGTCATTTCCTAGTAATGTCATACTTCAAAGTAAAAGTCCTGGTTTGTAACAAAGATGTGTATTCATTAGTATATAAAATAACACATTTAGTGCATTTTAAACACATAATGCTGAATCAAATAAAGCACACAATTAACTTAAAAAACACATCAAAATGAAAGACAGTTAAACATTAAATAATGGAAAACCCTTATGCTGAACAGCGACAATCGCGCTGTGTCTCGCGAGAGAAAGCGATAACGCAAAAGCTAGCGAGCGCGCTAGTCAGTTTTGTTCTCCCGTTTGAGATTAATCTCGTTTTATTATTGCTAAAATGTCCGGAGGAACAAACTTCGGCATTCCAGGGACAAGTCAAGCCAGCTCCGGAACACCCTCACACCGGAAAAAGGACAGCAGTCCGTCCGCTAGGTTCTGGGAGAGTCCGGATACTTTAGCACAGCTGGAGGTGGTGCGACAGTGGATCTGGAAGCACTACAAAAAGGTAGTTAGCTGGCTAGGAAGCTAGCTAACAAGCTATCCGCCCCCTGCTAGCAATTCAGTGGCTCAGACTGTAAACACTGCTAAATTACGTTACGTTTACACTGGCTAGCAAGATATTTGTGCTTAAATGAAGGAGTGCAGTATATATTTAATTTAACAATAAAATAACAACGGTGAAGTGCAAATGTGGCCAAATCCCAGAGGTTAATCAGACCAAATACAATAGTTAAGTTGGCGAGACTCGGTAAAATGTAGTAGGGTGCATTAAAGTGTCATAATGAAGCATTATCCTTATATTAATCATATCAAAATGTGTGTCTGTCAGTACGTGCTGGTGGATGCTCCATCCTGTCAGGCTCTGGCTGCAGTGACCCTGCAGCTTCTCCAGTTCCAAGAGGATGCTTTTGGCAGACAAGCTTCCAGTCCTGCTCTCACTAAACTGCCTGTGAGTCTCTTTTACAGTTTTTTTTCTATTAGTATATTCTCCGTTTGCATTACCACATCCCTTGGTTGTTATATTAATGTTTAAACAATTTGTGATTTATGTTGATCCTTGTGTTTTTATAAGAGTTGAGATATAAAGATATAAAGAAATATATTGGTAATTGGATAGATACATTTGTTTGACAATTATATAAATACAATACTGCAATCACCCAGACATATTTAGAATTACATGGAATAAATACAATAAATCTCAAAGCTTCTTTGGATTGTGGTCCTCCTTAGAAAGGGGAAAGAGAACGGCGACAGAAAATCTGGCAAAAGGGGATTCAAACTAGCAAAAGAAAACAAACCACAAAACTCACTGTTGATTTTACCATTTTTCTGCAGGCACAGTGCTTCCTGGACCTGCGACCAGGGGGTGGACTTTGCCACATTCTTGGCACTGCCTACAAGTTCAAGGCTGAGCAAGGCTGGTGAGTTGCAGGCCTCTCTATGCCTTGGTCTTTTCACGACAGTATCCTTTCTCATCATGTCATTTCCCTTCCTTCCTTTTTCAGGCGGAGGTTCGACTTGCAGAATCCATCCAGAACTGAAAGGAATGTTGAGATGTTTGGTACTATTGAAAGAGCGCTGATCCAGGTTACAGAAACACACGTGTAAATACACACACACACACACACACACACACTCACACATCAGCACACTAAGGACACCCCACTGATGAACATGTGCTTGTGTTTTGTGTGTATACAGAACAACTCTATGTCACTGCCTGTGCTATATCTGGACCCTACGCTGGATCAGGAGCTGGCTAGCAGACTTAACAATATTATCACCAAACACCAGGTAAAGTGTTGCAGATGAGAGTTAAAGATGAGCGGACAGATGGTTAGACGGACTAATGAAATAGAATATTTGTATATCAATTATATTGAGACAGATCTGGCTGATTAAAAAAAAGCAGTGAGAATATGAAACCCAGTGAAGCTTTGATAATGCAATTACATTTCAGTGCCAATCGGTTTGTCCTTCCGCAGGGTACACTCACTGATGACCGAACGCTCGCCAGTCACCACATATACCCCTCACCGGCTTCTATAGATGAAGGTCAGTTAAAGTCACATCATGTATGTTTGTTTGTTATCTTTTTAAATGCCTGGTTCTTCTTAAACTTGATACATTTTTTCCTACACGTCTATTTTCAGATGAATGGATGCGTCTTGTCATGCGGAAAGACAAACATGTCTTGGTACACTGGGGCATGCACCCTGACAGGTAATGCACGAGCACACACACACACACACACACACACACAGATGCTTATACACAAACAGAATACTTACCTATTATGTCTCTTGTCACTTCTCAACAGTTATGATAGTTGGCTGTCCTCAAGTGATGTTGAAGGAGCGGTTGAAGAGCCGCCACATTCGGAAAAGACGTGGCGGGTTTGTACAGCAGCACACATACAAAAAACTACCTGCGATGCTATACCACTTTATACACTTGATTACATAACACAGCTTTCAGCGACATATACTATATAAAACTATACATCAGTATTTTACACTTCACAACATGAGATTACATGGAGTTAAATATAGTGTCCAAGTATGGTAGTCAGCAGGGGAAAAGCTTTAGAACAGCAACAGACCAGAGACTCTGGTCCATTATTTATGTATAAATAATGGTGGCTTTTATGTGATATTGTCTAAAAAATTCAACAAGTAACTTAACAGGTAAAGCCTTTTGATTTAATTTTCAATTTTACAGGCATTTTGGATATAAACTGGTGTGTGCTCATTTTGGACACACCAGCATTGAAGCACATTCATACTCATTTTGTGTGGTTATTTGGGCTTCAGGTCCATGCTGGCTGGGTTCTGGACACAGATGTTTTCAACGAGTGGATGAACGAGGAAGACTACTGTGTGGATGAGAGGGACGTACCAATCATTTTCCGCCAGCGCATTCACCTCCGAGACGACCAGGTTTGTTCAAAGCTGTAGGTGCTCTGGAGGGCCTGTGAATGGAAGGGTGTTCTCAATTATTAACACACAGATCTGACAGTTTCCTGGTGTATAAGTAATGTAGGAGGAGACTTTCATTTTTACAATGTGAAGAGTCTTGATCTGTGATGTTTCAGTTAACGTTGCTTGAACTCTTGCCTTGTCAGTTATTCACCCTCTACCTTCTGTTGCAGGATTCCAAATCTACCCCCTCCAAAAAAAGAAGACGTTCCCCCTCTCCTCCCTCATCTGAAGGCAGGAAGAAAGGAAAGAAGGGGTAAGAAACCCCAGCTTTAACCAAACAGGAAGGTATACTTTTGGTTTGGCATTTCAGTGTGCAGTCTCTGCATTGATTTTCTTGTGTGTGCGCACAGGAGAAGGCGTGGGCAACAGGAGGAAGAGCCAGAAGAGGACTTGACCAAAGACATGGAGGATCCTACCCCTGTTCCTAACATGGAGGAGGTTATACTACCCAAGATTGGTAAAACACAAAAAAACAGTGATTAGGATATTGTCACATAAAGGTAAAGTGGCGTTTCTTTTCTAAATCGGTTATCTCTTTCTTGTAGTCAACCTGAAAAAAGACAGTGAGAATACTCCTGTCAAAGGAGGGACCATGGCTGATCTGGGTAGGTTGACACATGCTATGCCTTTTATGTGTAAGGAGAAATGTCCCTTCCTCTTTAAAACATAAACAATTATGAAAAACAGTTGTTCTTTTGTTTAGTTGTTTGCACCTTGAGTTTTCATCCTTGCTTCACTTTTTCCAGATGAACAGGAGGATGATTTCCCAGCAAGGGTAAATATGATGACCTTTTTCTCAGAGTGTCGGGTAGTGTGTATCAGTTTAATAAATGTATTCCGTGTGCACGTGTGTGTCCAGGACGACGAGGAGGGGAGAGGGGAGATACCTCGTCTGTCAGAAGGAGAGGACAACATCACAGAACAAACCCATCACATCATTATACCAAGCTACACATCTTGGTTCAATTACAACAGGTGGATAAATACACACGCGCACTCACACAGTTGTTGTGACAGTGTTACCCACAGCTTATCTTACTTTAGTACAACCCCCAAAAAAACCTTTCTATCCATGTATTCCAGCATTCACTCGATAGAGAAACGTTCGTTGCCTGAATTCTTCAACGGGAAGAACAAGTCCAAATCCCCAGAAATGTGAGTACTGGAGACATTCAGACTTTATTCTGCAAGTCTTATTAAATGATGGCGGTGTCGTCACTAAACACGTGATCCTTCCTGTACACTGCAGCTACCTGGCATACCGTAACTTCATGATCGACACATACCGGCTCAACCCCCAGGAATACCTCAGTTCAACGTCCTGCAGGCGCAACCTCACTGGAGACGTCTGTGCTGTCATGAGGTAAAATTTACTGTGTGGGTGTTAGCTAGCATGCTATGTCTCCTGCATCTGCTAAATTATGTGTGGCACGTGGGAGTTCTGAAATACGATTGTGTTAACAAATTCAATCTGTTATGGTGAGAATGAACATGCAGTATGCGGTGTACTTAATGGGTCTGCCGTTCGAAAGCAGCTTTTATTTTTAATTACAACTTGACACCTGCTGATTTGTGAGCGTGTTTGCATATTTCCATCTGCGGTGCTGAAACACAAGTGAATTGAGTATCAAGAAAAATATTCCGTGTGTCCAGGGTTCATGCGTTTTTGGAGCAGTGGGGTTTGATTAACTACCAGGTGGATGCAGAGAGCAGACCCCTCCCCATGGGACCCCCACCCACCCCACATTTCAACGTACTGGCAGACACACCGTCCGGGCTGGCCCCCCTACAACACAAACCCCTGCAGGTAAAACACACACAAAACACATGTCACAACACACAAACGGATGGATTTGAAACGCACATGTTTGTATCCTCTGTGTCTCCTGATAAACTCTCCCTCTTGCAGGTTTCAGCCTCGCAGCACATGTTGTATTTCCCAGAAAAGAGCAGAGAGAAGCCGTCAGACTGCCAGAACTTCGGTCTGCGCAGCGACATCTACACCAAGAAACACCCTAAGGTCTCACACAGTCACAATGCTGAAAATGACATCTGGGTTTAAACCCCCAGTAGTCTTAATCTTGTTTCGCACACTTTTCTTTTCCAATTTTACATTCATTTGTTGATATATTTATTTTACTAGTCTCATTATTTGAACAATTCTTGTAATTAAGTGTTTAAAAAGTTATTAGAATTATTTTTAAATGATTCTCATGAAAACTTTCTCAGACTAAAGGAGCCAGCGCAGGAAGGGAATGGACAGAGCAAGAGACGCTCTTGCTATTAGAGGTAAGACAATCACTTGAGTTTGTAGCTTTCCATCATGACTCATGGCGTGTTCACATAATCCCAGAGGTTTTGCTACTTGTTCTCAGCCTTCCCTGTTTCCCCTTTGTCTCTCTCCCGTGTCTCTCTCAGGCCTTAGAGGTCTACAGAGACGACTGGAACAAAGTATCCGAGCATGTGGGCTCCAGAACGCAGGACGAGTGTATCCTCCACTTCCTTCGTCTGCCGATTGAAGACCCTTACCTGGAAGACTCCTCTGCCTCCCTCGGCCCACTGGCGTATCAGCCCGTGCCTTTCAGCCAATCAGAAAACCCCGTCATGAGCACCGTGGCCTTCCTGGCCTCCGTGGTTGACCCACGGGTGGCATCATCCGCAGCTAAGGCAGCACTGGGTGAGAGGGCAGAGAGAGGAGTGTTCATTTGTGTGTAGTCTAGGTTATGGTATGGTTCTGAGATGGTACACTGTATGTGCAGTATGTGTGTAGTGATTTTACTTCTTTGCCTTCAGAGGAGTTTTCCAGAGTGCAGGAGGACTCGGTGGATAAGATCTCTGAAACGTCCAACCAGCTCGACAAAACTGGTAAGACTGTAACTGTGATTATGTACACACACACACACACACAAGAATCTGGAACAATGCATCTCCTATTCTGTCTTCCTCTGTCCTTCAGATTTGATGGATGCAGAAGAAACTGAGACAAACTCCACCTCCCATAAGGTGAAAGAGCAAAACGACCTCAGAGAGACTTTAATTGTATCTTCTGGGGATTTTTGTGGCTTACCTCCACTGTGTGTACACGTGGATCTGTTTCAGGTTCCTTTAAGGGCAGATGGGTTCAAGGTGGAACCCAGTGGGGCCAATGTGGAGGGAGAACTAGTCAAAAGAGAAAATGCTGAAAATATACTTGCAGAGGAGATAGATGGTATGTAAACATTTACGGTAAATGTATTTACTGTATGTGTGTAAATGTGCCTGGTTGTCTACATTAAAGAAATTCTCTCTCTGATCCAGGAAGGGGAGATGACGACGAGAGCTTAGAGAGGCGGGAGGGAGACGGGGATGAGGGGAGAGTGATGGAGCAGGATCTGGTGGAGGGCAGCGTTGCCACGGCAGCAGCAGCTGCTCTGGCCTCAGCTGCCACAAAGGCGAAGGTAAATCAGCCAGACCAATCACGGGAATATGAAGCGAAGAAATGGTTGTCATTTTAAACAGAAGAGGTTTTTTTTCAGTTGTGTCACGGGTCTCCTAGCAACAAAGACACGGACCATCTTGGACCACATTTAAGACCTGGCATTGCACATATAACTGAGTTTGTAGGAAATATAGTCTGTCAGAGACTGAGATTATCTGAAAAGGGTATTATTAATGCAAGTCTCTACACAACGCTATGTGAGTTGTAGCTATGTAGACATGGCAGCTCAGCACATTTTGGTTTTGGCTATTTTCTACTCATAATAATAATAATAATAATATTTAGCTATGGTTTCCAGTTTCTTGGGTTGGCTAACAAATAAAATAAATGACTAGTAATCTAATCCCAAAAAATGTGCGTATTTTTCCTAAAAAACGCCACAATGTATATTGCAATGAAGTAAATCAGTTGTATGTAAGTTCTCGATGTAAGTACCTGCTGTTCCTGTGTCTCTTTGCTGTGTGGCAATGAGATGTTCCAGCCTACAATCATGGCCAGCTGCTGTGTGTTAAAGATAGTTCTAGTAATAATGTAAACCTGTGGCAGGGTGAGCACTTTTTCTGTCCCGATAGTTAGATCAGTTGTTGTCCAACCCCTAGTTGCTGATGATTGATTGATTTTTTCTGTGTCCTAATTTTTTTTCTCTTTGCCTCCTCGCCACGCTCTGTCACCCAATTTATCCTACCCTCCTCTTTTCTTCCCTGAATGCTTTTTTTTATCTTTACCTTCACTGCCTTTTTCATTTCCTTCTTAACTGTCTTGTGCACTTACCGTCTAGTTCCTTACTCATTTATTGTCTCTTTTCTTTTAACTTCGTCCTCTTCTAACCTTCTCCGACTTTGCTACGTGTATTTGCAGCACTTGGCAGCAGTAGAAGAGAGGAAGATCAAGTCCCTGGTGGCTCTGCTGGTGGAGACCCAGATGAAGAAGCTGGAGATCAAGCTGAGGCACTTTGAGGAGCTGGAGACCATCATGGACCGTGAGAAGGAGGCTGTGAGTAAATATAATATCTTCAGTTAAACAGTCCAAACCCAGAAAGGCAAAACATTTTCCTCTTCATCATTTCTTCATCAAGTCCATATTGGCTAGTTTCTAGCCATGCTGTGGCTCAGGAGGTAGAGCGGGTCGTCCAATAATCCCAAGGTTAACTCTCACATGTCGAAGTGTCCTTGGGCAAGACACTGAACCCTATGTTGCACGAGTTGAATAAGATCAATGTAATCAATAAAGCGCTTTGGGAACCGTTAAGGTTGAAAAGCGCTACACGAGTGAAGTCCATTAACCATTTTAGTTTCTGACTTTTGTTTGTTTTGTTTGTTTTCTGTTTTAGCAACAGTAACAAGTCTAGAATCCAGTCAATGTCATTAATACGGTCATTAAATCTGTGTATGCATGTGTGTAAATGTGTGCAGCTGGAGCAGCAGCGGCAGCAGCTCCTGTCAGAGAGACAGACGTTCCACACGGAACAGCTGAAACAGGCAGAGATGAAGGTGCGCCAGCAGAGGGAGCAGCAGGGGCAGCCGGGATACACAGTGCAGCATTCAGGTCTGACCACACGCAAAGCAAACAAGCAAACATTGTCTAAGAAACGACAAAACAAAACCACAAGTTTAACGCAGTAAAATGCATCCAGTGTCACTCCGCTCTTTATTTCTGATCTGTTCATCATTGCTTGTTCCTACGTTTTAACATCTGAGGTTTTTTTCTCGGTGTATTTTAGCCCTTCCTCCTCCTCCTGGCCAGTCCATGCCCAACCGGATGATGCCTGTTGCAGGAAATGCCCAGCCGATGGCCCCTCGACACCCTGGAGCTCCCAATGGCATGTGTGAGTATTCTTTACTGCTGCCGCAGGTTCAAAATGCTGTTTTGTGCTATTTTAAGCAATTTCTGATTCTGTGGGAGTAATGACACTAACTTCCTCTGTTTGTGTCTCAGACCCGTCCTCGCAGCCTGATGGGATGGCACCAGCTCAGCCGGGTCCTCCAGCGCCCAGTCACAGCTGAACTGACCAGAATACAAGACACGCTCACACACATAAAGATGTTACACTGGCATTAATGTTCAGAAACAACTGCTAAGAAATGGAAGTCTGAAACTCTTTAGTAGTCACATGTTTATAGAGTGAGACACACAAGCACATAGACAGTTGATGTGTATTTGGTCAACGGCTCAGTCCGTCTTATATCTGTGAAATATTTGTGCTCTGACGTCAAGAGTTGAGAAATCTGAAGATTGAACTCAACTCATTAAAGTTCTTTTACATGAAACTAAAACATAGCTTGTGTTATATTCCACCTTGTGTGTGTGTGTGTGTGTGTGTGTGTGCCCAGCAAATACACAAATTAGAATTAGAATTACGTTTCATTCCCCTGTGCCCCTCTGAACCTGTACCCTGAAAGTACAAAACATTTGGAACACTTCCCCATTCATTGAGCACACTGAGGGAATCCAGTTGCCATAATACATTTTTTTATGAAATCATAAGACAAAAAAGACAAAGTCAGAATGTCGGATTTTTACAGAGAAGGTAAATTAACTAGACAGACGTAAGGCCACATGAATATTACAAAAGCACTGAATCCACACGCCAGCTTAGGTTCCATTTTGAGCACAGTGAACTTCAGTATGATCATTCCAATGGGAATTGTGGTGATACCTCTGGAAAAACGAATTAATTAAAGATGAATTTCAAATAGACTAAGCATTTTTATCTAGCTTAATAAATATCTCACAGGCTATGAAAATAATAACTGGGTCAACGAGGTGTCCTAGCACCAGATCTAATTCTTTAATGAGGAAATGTAAAGTGTGTAAGCAGGGGGAAGACGTGAACTTGCTTTGTTGAAAGCTCTTTAGTCAGAATGTAGATTCCAAGGAAGCGCAATGAGACTGTTTTTGGTGTCACAACTTCATGAGATAGACACTTTACATTTGCTGCTTTCACTGATGTGACACCTCCAAATGTAAAAGCTTTGTTTTTCCTGGGAAAATGACAACAACAACATCACCACAAGCTCAAACTCTGATTTCCACAGGGAAGAAAAAACATGCTAATATGTCAGATTTACACCCTGACACTGTAGTTGTATTTATACACAGAAATGCATTACGTCAATGGTAACAGTGAGGTGGCAAACTACTCACAATTAGATTACTCTGCTCCAGTGAGATGATCTTTGTCTTGTCCAACCATAAACAAAGCATACAATAGCTTCCCCCTTAGAGTATCGTATCAGTCTTTAGGCAAGTGACATGTCAGATGTTCCTATTCCTTTTCTGTACAATCTATGTATTATATTTCTTGCTAAATGTTGTTAGCTTACAGTATGCAGCCTGATGTGTGATGGTGGAAAAACACTGATATGCAAATGTCAGTTTCAGTCTTACTCATTCAAGATAAGGATAATCATCAAATGGCCAATAACTGAGAGTTATATATTAAAACAATATAAATTCACATTTCCGTGCATACTTTTGTCTTGAAACAATTTCCTGGTAAATATCAGAATACTACTCTGTAGTGCTTTTTTTGACAACCGCCACTGTGATCAGTGATCTGCTTCATTTCCATGGTCTGTAAAAAGTGCTTATAAGCTTTGTCACCGCCTAGTGGCAGCACTGCTACCCTTATAAAAGCGCCTTGAGTATATTTTCTGTATCTATGTATCAGACTGACAGGCCCTATTATCATCTAAAATTGTGAATCTTACGCTGAATCACACAGAATAAACTTCAGGTCATTTTACAGTATCTAAACTCACATACTAACTGTAAAATTCATATGTTTTTCACCTCTGGTGTCTCAGCTCTCCTAACTTTCAGCACCATGCATTAACATAACATTTGAGTTAAAAACGAGGACAGGAATAGATTCAAGGTCCAATTTTTAATCCAGCTCACAAAAAGAAACGAGTAAAATGAATTCTTACCCTGAAACCGAGAGATGTGGGAAGTAAAAACTAAATGGAGCAGGCAAATCAAGAGAGAGACTCCAGGACTCCCAGCAACCAGCCTCAGCTGCAGAACCACCCAGTCAGAGTCAGAACCACCCAGTCTCTGGACAGGACGACACCAGCCTCCAGAGGCTCTTCAGTGGGGCTCACATGGCAATGACCCTGCCATCCTATGTCGCCTTTGACCCCTGCTCCATGTAATAGAGTGCTTGTCCATTGTTCCTGTTTCTGCTTCCCATATAATGTCACCATATTGAAATCACAGAGCTAAGCATCTGTTTCTAAAACAAAAGTCTCTGGCAATCAAAAACCTCTTGGGTTTTTGAACAGGAAGAAGAGTTTCGACTGTGCTACTATTTGAGAAAATGTTTTCATCAGTGGATGATGAAAAGAAACTCTGCTGCTCTGAAAAGACCACGCTCTGCTACCTGCTCATTGTTATACATACATGTTGTAGGCTTTATGGATGTATATATAGTTTAATGAGCAGCCTCTTCTTCACACTAGAGTGGATGCTGTAGTATTGGACACACACACACACACACACACACACACACAGGGAACGCACTGGAGGGGATTTGGACATCCTGTCCACCCCTCACTGTTCAACATAAGAACAGGATGGAAAAACCATCGTGGCCCGAGCACAACATGCACAAACCCATGCCCGCACAGAGCTTGGCGTTGGCTAAGGTGTGCTATTCTCCCATTGTGGTTCTCAGTGAGATCCATCTGTTCATCCTGCACAAAAAATACAATTTATTTTGTCCCCATACAGTCTGAAAACGAACCTATCCTGCCTATAAAAAGCCAAACAATGGAAGGAATTCAATCGAAAGTGAGAGTTGAAAGATATTGGATGTACATGTTTGTGTGTATTTATCATGTTAGATTGTGTGTGTGTGTGTGTGTGTGTGTGGGGGGGGGGGTGTTGGCAGGGTGCGGATGCAATTTCGTTCTGCTCTGTTTGGCAGTGCATCAGTGAACATTTTTCTGTTTCTCCATCTCCACCACTCTCCAGCTCCCTCTCTTCAACGTTCGCCCATGTCTGTCCATCACCAACACCCTCTCTCTCTCTCCCCCTCTTGTGGCTGTCCATTTCTCTATCTTACCCTCTCTCACTCACAGCTCCTTCTCATACAGAGTTGAGAGAGGAGATTTGAGGTATATGGAGTAGATTTGGTGGTTTTTTGGGGAGTATAATTGATGGGGAACAGCAGGACACTGCACACAGCAGGGGCTGGGATCAATTCACTCCAGATTCAATGAATAATGAGTGAAAGGCCATTTTGTGAACCGTTTGTCACAGTAAAGGAGACAGGAAAATGGATTAGTGTCACAGAGCAGTGATTACATAAATGTATTTGGAAGGAATTTGATAATGACATTTAAGTCAAATGTAGTGGTGTGTGTGTGTGTGTTATGGTGTCTTGTGGGAAGGGGCAGAGAAAAAAATAATGGAAATTAGGGAAAAGGTGTATTAAATGGTGGCAGGCCTGTGTGTGTGTGGGGGGGGGGGGGGCGAGTGGTCAGACATGTGTGTGTGTGTGTGTAGTGGAGAGGGTGATACAGATAGCAGATGCCATTGTCTGACTCTGGAGCCTATAGCACAATATAACAGTAAAAGGATTACCCATGGACACACACATACAGTACATGTACACACACACACCTCTCTGGGCTGGCCAAAGGAAACGTGCACCCAGAGAGAGAGAGAGAGAGAGAGAGAGAGAGAGTCTTGGACATGATATTCACACACATCAGCCATGGTGTAAAATGGAGCATATTGACTTCCAGTAACAACAGACGATGCTTAAATCTCCCATTCTACACCAGCAGGCTGAGGCTGGACACTGACGCGCATTTACTCGTGTGTGTGTGTGTGTGTGTGTGTGTGTGTGTGTGTGCTGGCACTTTGACACCCAAACGCACTGTGCGCGCACGCCGTGCCGCGCTTTGCCGCTCACAGCCCGCGTGGCCAAAGGGAAAGGCTTAACGGACCACATGCATGCAGGCGGGCGGGGAGGGAGCGACGAAGCCGGCTCATTAAAATCTCGTCTGCAGACGCGGCCGCGCGCATTACTACTACAGCTCCCCTCGGTGCCCAACGCGCAGAGTGACACGCGCGCACTAAAGGTGTGGAGGAGAGGGCAATGGAACCGAACCCAAGCCATTAAACGGACGCACACACACACACACACACACACGCAAACACAGCAGCGGTGAGGGCGGCCAGACGTCGGGGAGGATAACGGTGACATGGCGAAAACGGGCAAGATCTGAACTTTGAAGAATCCGCTGTCAGGATTGTCGTAGCCTACAGCGCCCCCACCCCCCCCCACCCCCCCACAGTCTGACCGGTACAGCACGGAACGGGATCACAGTCTGCATCGGTGTGTGAAAAGGACAGCCCACGCTATGGCGCGCGCTGACAGTCGTTTGGGGACCTGGCAGGTGCTACTGACCATCACAATGGTCATCATTCCACTGTCCGCTCACGGTAAGTCCCACCCGGTGCGCGTGTGTGTGTGTGTAGACTGTATGTGCGTGCGTTTGTGCAAGAAAGCGTGCACGTGAGTGAAACAAATCACACCTGCACCGGCATATGATATGGAAAATGATCAATCAATCGTCCGTGTAGCCTCTGCGGCGTGGCATGCGACTGTCATTTCAAATTTGAGCATTGATATTCCATCACCTTTTTATTGTCAGCAGTCTTTAAGTCGATTGGTAGGAACCGGCGGAGCATTGATACATTTTAAATTCTGCTTGTGTGGACACTAATATTTTAAAAGCTTTAATAATTCGTTGCATTTTCACAATGGCTCATTTTCACACACCACTATGCCGCTTACAAATCCAATGGCAGCCTATGATCTGATCGTTTCTGTCCCTCATGCTGAGAGCTGCTGTATTGATCATTAATGGACCTGATGGACTTGCACCACTGTGGTGACCATGGTCCGGCCAACCTTATGTCCACTGAGAGTGTGAGTGGGGGGGGTCCTCTCCCTCCTGGAACTGGCTTGTTCTAAATGTTATATGCTCCGGTGGTGCACATCTGTATAAAGAAAGAAGACAGGCCCCTGGGTGATCGGAGAGAGACAGAAACATTTGACAGTTCAGCAGACTACTGCAGCTGCGACTCGCAACGGCGGTGCGTGGCCCAGACAAAGGCGGGATTAGGTGCGCCGTGTCCGGGCCGCGGGAGGCCTGTTCACGGCGCTGAAAAGAGACTGAATTCCTCCAGACATTCGGGGTGGGGGCCCGAGACACGCAGCGTGGGAAGAAACAACCTGACACAACCTGTCTCCGCTCTCTCTGTCTGGCACACACGCGCGCGCGCGCGCGCTGAGAGTACCAGGCTGTAAGGGAAATCTTGGAAATGTAGAAATGAGCGCCGCGCTGCTGCCGCTGCCCAGCAACAGGGTGGCTCGTGCACGCAGAGGGTCGCCGGGGTTCACGTGGGCACGCGCTGCCACTGTACCCCCCCACCCCCTTCTTCCCCGCTGAATCTCGCGCCCTCAATGTGTAACCGGGCGTTAACACTGTGACATATTGACCGGTGAATATAAGCCTCTCTCTCGTGCTTTAAACCCCCTGCGTCCACGTGGCTGTCGATATGTGATTCGTTAGGAGTAAACTGGCTGTAGGTGAATCTTCATTCGACCCATTTTCCATTTGGAGAGAATATGGAGATAATTGTGAGCGTATTTTTCCCCCTTCTTTTCTAAAAGTTAATAATAAGGAATACCAAAACACAGACGGTGGAAAATATAACTAGCCTTAATATTCATTTAGTGTTCCCTATAAAGGTTTAATGAGGAATCTGTGGGACTGAGTAAAGGCTACCTAACTTTTCAGGCAACAAGTCTGTGGTAATAAATTATAATATACAATTAAACTTGTTTTAATTGTTTTCTAGATTAATGGCATATAAAAGGTCAGAAAATATGGATTATGAAATTATGAAATCCATAATGCATAAGAAATCATAATTGACTAATGCCCATGTTGTTTGTCAAGTCAAGTAAAAGGCCAATTATTTAATTTCTATATCAAACCATTTAGGCCATTCATGCCTACACATAACCAGATTGTCCTTGATAGCCATGTGGATAAAATCCAGACTCTTGTGTGCTCTGCTGTGAGAGTGTGTTTGTGTGTCCACTGTCTGAGCGAATGCATACTGTGAGGTCCATCTGCCCTGTAGCCCCAGAAAGCTCATGATATGTCACAACAGATTAGATCATCAGCATCTCCCCGGCTCCCTTTTATTCACACACACACACACACACACACAGATGCAGAGAAATAATATTATTTTAGGAAAACTCAAATGTGCACAGGTTAATGGGTGGATGTTGCAGGTTGACCAATCAAAGGTGTCAAAAACAAATAAGAGGGGCAAACAGAGCATGTGCAGTGCAATATTTTACAATCAGCGCAGTTTGATTTTAAAAATAGTTAATAACAATTTTGAATTGAGATTGCATGTTGCACTTGTGCTCTGTGTATTAACTGGATCCAGCAGTTTATAATGGGTGCTGACTGTGGATCTATTGGTTGCAGTAAAGGTCTTTCTCCTGTAGTTGTTAAGCGTCAACAGGTTTGTGTGTGTGAATGTGGGTAGTTACAAAGAAGGCCTGCTGGAAGGTGAAAGGCTGCTGGGAAATCTGCACTCCAGCCAATCACCTGACATCAGGTAAAACTTGTTACCATGGTGACATGCTCAGCATGATGCCAGAGGTGAAGAACTGAGCAGCAGTCAAAGGCACGAATCATACCATTTGTAAGACGGAAATCAGATTGCTAAGCATTGGCTCGTGCATTCAATCTGCGTCTCCGTCTTGCTCTTGTAATCTCTTCATGTTCCTTTTTTCTCTTGTAATCGCGAAGAGACTGCCAGTTGCTAACAGGATGCTGCATCTAAGTCTCGACAGTGAACAAATTGGCAAATTGGACCTTTAAATGAAATTTGAATCTATTCTGTAATCAGTTTTAACTGGTGGAGCATGTCTATTGCTTTCACAAACTGTGAAGCATTCAAGTTCATTCCACCTCAGTCTTCCCAGAGATGGAGTTGGCATATCAACACTTACTTACTGGCTGGCTGATTGACTGAAAAACAAGAGTGTGGGAGCGAACACTGGATTCTCTGTTTCCACTGCAACTCCCTCGCTCCGCTCCTCCTTTCAACATGGCACCTCTTTACATCTCACCATGGCAACTGCGGTGTGTGTGTGTGTGTCTGTGTGTGTGTGTTAGGTGAATCTCATGGTTCCTCATCCACAACTAGTCTTCGTCACTCAAGGCACGTTCAGATGGTTTTAGTATTAGCTCTGAATGAAGTCCCAGACACTGAAAGCAGTGATCTCATTGGACACGGTGAGAAGCCGTACAGCCAAGTATTTTGATTGAGTTTGGCCGTTTGTGCAGATGTACCATGCCAGTGGAAAATTGTGAAGAAGTGGGTTTTCTTAACATTCAGTGATCTGTGGGAACATTTTCTCTAGTGCAAAAGAAAAATATTCCCCAAACTGTGCAACAGCAGGGTCTTCTATCTTTCTTTCTTTCTTGTCCCCTTTGGTCTCTCGATAAAGATATAGTTTGGCATTGTGGGAAATGCACAAATATGCAGTTTGGAGTTAGATCAGAAAATTAATACCACTCATATTTCTATGCTAGATATTAACCTACTGTGTCAGCTTAGCGCTTAGCTTAGGAAAAAGACTGGAAACAGCAAGACTGTAAGCATATGTAAGCACATGCTAAGCTGTATCTTCACATTTAGCATACAGACATGGGAGTGGCATCAAGCTTCTCATCTAACTTTCAGCAAGAAAGAAGCATATTTTCCACATGGATGGTCCAAAATGGCAAACTACTCTTTTAAAATCAATTTATTCCACACTATCCTGCAATATATAGTGCACATTCTTTATCAGCTTCCAACTCTTGATTGAAGCCACTTGATGTTTACTGAGATGAATATAAAAACCCAAGACTCCATGCACCAAGATTCAGCCCAACAGGTTTTGGAAACTTTTGGCTCTCCACTTGAACTTAAAAGAGTTCTGTGAGTTTGAACAGTGTCTGGCTGCCCAGCATGAGCTTGGGCACCCTTCGGTGCCCTGCTGCATGTTGATAGGTTTGAAAAATTCCTGTCCAAATTTACCTCTCTGTCCTCTCTCTTGTTCTTGCTTTGTGTGTCTCTCAGCCTCTGTGACTGTGTGTGAGTGTATGTGTATCTTTCTCTGCAGATTTCCAAGTACAGGAGAAGTGCCTGACCAGTCAGCCTCTAACCTATTGCTCTAAATCCTAATCTAATCCTCACCCAGTCACCAAAGCACATTAGTCACTCAATGTGCCTAATCCTACGTCGCCACGGTCTATTTACACAGCAATCTTCAGCTCTTGTTCTGATTTCTTTGACAACTGATCACTTACCTCTTGAACGTGAATCACAGTGGGGCTTTGTTCAGCAACACTTTTCCACAAATCAGCTCTCTCATGAGAACAGATTTTGTTTATATTGCATGTTTTTATTGTGTTGCGTTTGTCAAGTTCAGCTGAATTTACGGCGAGGGATATTGTCACCTTAAGACATCTATTCAGAATACTGTAGGGACCCATTTAAATTATCCTTGGGCCGCAATCTTTATCAAACAAAACACAGTCGGTAAATTGGGAATAGCTCCAATGCCTTCCATAAAATGTTATATACAAGCCCTTGTTTATCATTTTGTCGTCTACATTTAGACAAGATCACTTAAAATAACTCCAACAGTGCTCTGTCTCTGATGCAGTGTTGACAATTAGATTATGTTAAAGGAGGGGGCAATCAACTTTACACCTAGAAGTCAGATTTCCTGTCTTGTGAAAACAGCTGTATTATGTCTTCAGTGGTTCTGGAGGAGCGTTACAAACCGTGGTGATGTCAAAACTCTTTGGACGTAAGGGTTATCTCTCAGCTTGGGCTTGAGGACTACACATTTTTTATGGAAAGCCCATGTTATACAGCTGTTCAACAACTTTCTTGTTGAGAGTTACATGACAAGATTGATACCACAGTCATATCTGTCCGTCATCTTAGTTTAGCACAAAGACAGCTAGCCTGACTCAGTCCAAAAGTAACTAAATTTACCAACCGGCACCTCTAAAGCTCACTAATTAATGCCATTTTGTGTTTACTATTATATCTTGTTTCTTTAATCTGTAAATAAAAAGTGTTAAAATGACAAGTTGTGGATTTACAAGGGGTCATATGGAGTTTTTCTTGGTCAAGTGCTGTAACTTCCTGGAGTCTCCACTGGTTGCCAGACAACCTCACAGTTCAGGAAGTTGAGTTGAAGGAGTAAAATTATGGATGTTTTTGGAACTTGAGACATGATTGGAACTAAAAGTCAGGATATCTCTTCCTCTGGTTTTGTTTAATCTTCAACTTTATGGAAGCGCAATACTAAACTGCTTGATTGCGTCTTTAATACCATTTTGTATCTGACTGATAGGGAGGCATTCGCTGGCCAGGCGTCATCATCACCACAACCAATCATCTGTCAACAAGGAGACCTTGAACACCAGGATGGTGCTCAGTGATGACTCGGCAGAGAGGGAGCACCTGATTGGAGCAGGGCTCGGGCTCGGGGCTAAACTCCCACTTAGCTCCACCAAACATCACCATTCTCATAAACACGTCCACCTAGACTTCGTAGAGGAGGACCCACCTGTGGGGGAGGAACTTACTGCTGGAGGGGTGGGTCCAGACCAGCCTGGAAACCCGCTGTCCGATGACGTCATCACCGTGGAGTTTCACAGCCCTGCGCCGGATATTATGCCCTCTGGTGTTGTTCTGAATTGGGCCGAAGCCCCAAAACCCCAGAAGCAAAAAGGGGGAGACCCTACTGCATGGACGCTTTCTGACTTTTATGACTACCTGGCCCCTGATGACGACCTCTCAGCATTAGACACGACCCCGGAACCTGAGCCCACTGTTTCACCTCCGGCTGACATGGAGGACGAGAATCCCCTCTTGGCTGGTTCTCCTGCTCTTCCTGACAACGTCAGGCCTAACATGGATAGCAGACCCTCCTTAACAGCTCCTCCCATGCCAGGGCCAGACAAGGGTGATGGCTTAGGCTTAGGTGGAGCCATGGGCACTGACGGCTGCAGGCTGGGCTTTGTGCGCTCTGGGCCTGGAGTGTGTGTGTCTGAGTGTGACATTGAACCCAATTTCTGCTTCAATGGAGGAGTGTGCACTGTGGTGGCAGGAATGGGAGCCTTCTGCAGGTGAGAAAAACACAAACACTCATGTTTTGTAATGAAGAATGTGGAAATGTCAAACAGGCAGTGACGGCAGCAGGGGTGTTGGGGGCAGGGCGGTGTGGTGTTAGGCCCTGAAACATTCCCCTTTTTAATTTGTCCTGTTGGGATTATTTCCAATATGTTCTCCCTAAACGTAAGATTTAGGACACTTCAGACAAGCGTACAGACACTGCAAACACAGACACGCACATAGATAGAAGGTTGGCTTAATGTGTCATTAGGGTTCATCAAGATCACAGCAGGGTCACCAGAGGATTAGCTCAGTTTTTGGGGCAGGGGCTAAAGAGTGTGTGTGCGCGCACGCTCATAGGTTAATGACAGCTGATATACACACAGTATGCACCCATAGAAAGTGTCAGGAAGATGACAATACAGTAAGGTCAGGGAGACACACACACACACACACACACACACTCAAAGAAACACACACACACACACATGCACATACACACACTCAAAGAAACACACACACACACTCACGCACATACACCACGCCTAGATAGCACCATCTGTCCTGCCAGCAGCCTCAGTGTAAGCTTGGAAGTAAACTGTTGCTCATCTCTTCATACTTGCTGAGTAATAGCACACACACACACACAAACACACACACATTCCCTCATGCAGACTCACTTCAAACATATGTTCAAACAGTCACATGCAATTGTACACAGGGAAACAGGAGTATGGAAAAGACACACACACACACACGTATTTCTGATCCTTTGATCTCATCAAAGGCTAGGCTGCAGGCTGAATCCCCGCTTGACACTATGTCATCAGCTCTGAGTACCATTTTACACTCTTTACTCTGGCTTACATGCTGTGGCTATAAATATGGTAAATACACTTGTGCAGTGAGTACGCACTCTTTTATTAAACCTTTTGGCTTTTTTTATACAGCAGGTCAGGAGAGAGGAAAGTTGATGTTTAGTGCTTTTCTGACCACAAAAATGATTCACAGTGTTACGCTGATTAAAAAGGTCTGTGTTGCTTGTGTCGCTTTGAACCCAGGTGCAATGTGCAGGACTACATCTGGAACAAAGGCACGCGCTGTGATTGGGCGGTCACAGAGTTCCAGGTGATGTGCGTGGTGGTGGGCGTGGCCTCCCTGGTGCTCATTCTCCTCGTCATGATCATCGTGTTCTTTGCCAAGAGGCTGCACCGCCTCAAGAATGAGAACAAGCGCCTTCGCAAACGCAGGTGTGTGTGTGTGTGTGTGTGACTGGGAGGTGAGAATCAAATCTGTGCTGTTACACTAATTGGTGGGTGCTGAGAGGGGTGCCTTTGACTATATCTGTGCCAGCCTAATTCCTATAAGACTTTTCAACCTGACGGCTGATAAAGAATGTTGGAATCAAATGATGGAATAGAGCATAGGAACGGCAAGAGAGAAAGTGAGGGAGAGGGGGGAAATGGAGCTAAATGAAGATGAAGACAAGTGAGAATAATCCATCAAATCAAAGTAGTCTTTAGAGTGTTTCTAATTCCCTTTAGTTTCCACTGAATTATTTACATTTATAGACTGTGATGATATATTTTTGTGTGTGTGTCTATCAGAGGTTTTAACCCCAGTCTCACACTTTGCAAAGCAATGCCAGAAATAAGAGATTTAAAAAAGAGGCATATTAACTACAAATATTTATCACACAAATCTCTCTCTCTCTCTGCCCTCCCTCTACCCTCCTGCAGTAAGTACCGCCCACAGAGCACCGAGCCACAGACGGATGGCCTCTCAGTTTCCACAACAGCCGACGGCTCGCAGCCAAACGTAAGGAAACTGTGCGACACCCCTCCGCTCGCTCCCCAAGCTCACACTCACAACCTGGCGTACTATGACAACATTATCTGTCAGGTACGCCCCAACTCTCCTTTTTCTCTCCTTCCATTCTTCTTCTTCTTCTCTCTTTCTGTCCCATCATATAGGATCTGAAAGGTCTGTCTGTTTTCTGTTATAACATCCGTCTATCTTCCTCTTTGTTCCTTTGTTGCTCCTATGTTTTGCTGGCTTACATAGAGATTTGATATTTGGGTTTGTCTATCTCTCTGTCTCTGTGCAAAAAAGCTATTTGTTCAGAGCCACAGTACTAACACCCAACTACTAACTTAAGCTTGTAGTGTTATGCACACATCTAACTCACCTTGGCCGGCCTATTAAATCAGTAACTTCTCAGTGGGATTTCCAGCTACACTCGTGAATGTACAGTATGTGTGTTTAATGCTTTTCACACTCAGAAACAACCACAAACAACCAGCTATACCTGGGAATATAAGAAACCCTTATAACTACTTCCAGGTAAGCAGAGCAGACACGCCCACATTGTCTGCAGCAGTTTCCCTACCTTCCAACTTACCCACTGTGCTCCTTTTTGCTGCAAACTTGACTTCCACAAACTCTACCTGCATCTGATCTTGTATCAGCTATTTATCAGGTACCCCTATAGGTGAAATGAATGAAATAGCACCTTCCCACATTTGCTTCTTCTCTTACCTGTGCCTTTGCAGCTTCCTGAGGAGCTCACAGAGGAAAAGGAGCCTCCATTTTGTTTTAACTGCTCACTTCGCTCTTGTGGCCATAAAGCTCAGACAGACAGCCATTTTAGGGTCCCAGTGCAGCAGGTTTCCCTCTTTACACCCAATTCGTTTCCAAAGATTGTGTATATAGTGCTACCATAAAGTTTATTTCATTCTGTAGAAGAATGTGTGTTCCTTTTAATATGAGCGTGTTTGCATTGATGCATTCATTTCTATCCATGTTTGTGTGTGTGTGTGTGTGTGTGTGTGTGGGTGGGGGGTGTGCGGGTTGCAGGCAGTTTTATGTGTGCCCCTGTTTGTTATTCATCAATCGTACTCACACTACTGGGTTAGTAAGCCAACACATAACATTACTTATGCATGGTTAATACTCTCAATAAACAATGGAAAATCTTGTTAATAGAGGCAGATATAAACAGAGATTAACCAACAAAGGCATTTTGCTCCCATGACTTTAAGCCTTTTGAAGTTGTTGTTGTTGTTGTCTCTGGTGTGAAAGGGCGTTTAGCAAGTTTTGTCCAGCAGTATCCAGTGCGACCGATCAATGGTGCCCTACTTACTGCCTGCTGTGCCTATGACCTTCATATGTCTGTGGAATGCCAATCAATCGATGGCTTGAACATTTTTCAAACTGACACATCCAGATGTACACAGACACAATAGTTTTGTAGTCATACAAACATAGCTCTCTCACTGATAAATGCATGCATTTACTGCAAACACAAGCACAACGCTGATGGATTTTCATATAAATCGTTTATTCATTTTACATTAACCATACCTGGCTGGCCTAAATCAAGGGAACAAATTGTGACTTCCTATTTAAATATAAGCCAATGCTCTCAGAGCTCTGCTGGTATTTCAGTGCAGAGGTTATAGAGGAGTTTCTGTGACTCCAAGATGCTCCAAATGTCAGGTCTGGAGGTTAAAAAGCCCTGTGGATACTTGGTCTGCAATGCAGTGTTTTAAATGTCAGTGGTCCTATTGGTATTTTATTTTATTCTAAGTATGATTATAATCATACAGGTCCAGTATCAGTCCATACAGTGACCAGTATCTGTTCATAAATGATGCTCTCCAGACAAAGAGCTTTCTTGGAGACTTTTTCTTTGGACATGACTGAACTGCTTAAAAAAAGTATTTAAGGCTCTGTTCAGACTTTCCTGAAGGTGCACACACACACACAGACACACAAACAGGAGGAGCTGATGCACTTTAAGGTTGCAGAACATCTACTTAGTTGTGTCTAATGTGTTCTGCGTTTGTGTATAACGGGTTGTGTTTGTATGTGCGAGGCATGTATAAAAAGTCACAAACTCTCCCCACAGGATGATCCTCAGAAGCAGGAGGACCCAGCAAAGTCCCCACAACCCAAGGAAGACGGGTCAATGAACATCCTCAACTCTCATTCCCCCAAACACGAGAACAACCGTCCAACCTCCGTCGTCCACGACCACGGCCACACCCCTAACAGCACAGAGGAGAACGCTGAGGTAAACATGCACCAGAACAACCTGGTATAATAGCAGCATCTGGCAATGTGTGCTGCTGGAGAATCAGACCAAAATATTTAATGTGCACACAAACAATAACAACATTGTTATAGGCTAACATTGTTTACACCTTGCAAAGTGCATACTGTGTATTTTAAACAGTCCAATCGGGCCTAATGTAAAAAAATAAGCACAACATGAATTTAAGGATACAACTTGAGAAGCACAATAGTCCTGTTTACAAGGCTGCCATGCCAATGCTGATCATATAGTGGCCTCCTTTCTTTCCTCTACCCGCCTCTTACGCTGGACTAAAATCTTTGGCTTGGACCAACTAATGACTGACTTTCCTCTCTACTGATGCCCTGCCTTGGCCTTTGGCCAATGAACTCTTCTTCCTTCATTGTCTCCTCTCCTGTTTCCCCAAATCCTCCCTTTGCCTTTGCCTGCCCTGCCTTACTGTCTCTTTCTGCCCGCATGCATTGGTGTTATCAACAAAAAGTGTCTGAAAACGTAATATTTGCAAAAGAAGTAAGTGTAAAACAAGTGAATCTGTATTTGCGAAATATTCATGTTTGACATTGCTAATAAGTGGATATGTCTAGATTACATGAGGTCAAAGTAATTGCTTGGAGTTGATATTTGAATCTATATACATATATTACACACGCTGTGTCTTGGTTTTAAATGTGATTTATAATACTTTAATGTACTTGAGGTTCTTTTGTACTTTTTGGGTATACATGGAGGATTATAGTTCACAGTTGTTGGAATAAATCTTTTTAATTGTATCCAGCTTGTCCCTGTGTGTTCCTATGAGCTCTACTTTCCCTCTAGTCTCTCTCTTTCTCTTTTTCTGCATGTCTGCTCATGATTAAGCTACCTGCCCAACTGCTCCCATGCTAATAATAACTGAATGCATGGCTGACCCTGCTTTTGTGCTACAGTAGGCTGCTCATAGATTACACCACACAAACCGTGGTGACTGTGTGCCCGTTCAGCACCACAGACAGCTCTCCAGAATGAATAGAAGCTAGTTTTATGCCCCTCAAGTATCTTAGAGAATAAGAAACAGACATGAATGTTGAAATATCTTTTCTGTGCTTTCTTTTTGTATTCCTATGCCTGTACTTTTTACTAAGCAATACTTGCTTTTTTTGCACAATCCAACTTCACCTTTAATCTTTACGGTAACACTCGCATTTTACATGTGTTCACACTTGTGGCCATAATCATTGGCCAATAATTCTATTCAAACTCATAATCCATTTCACTATTTATCTGTAACTTATATCATACTCATACTTTTTTTTGTTTTCCATATACTTAAAATATGAAAAGTGTTGTTGGAAAGTCACAGACTACAGTAAAAAGTAGAGATGTCTTGATCACATTATTTTATCCTGATTTTAAAATGTGTAGTCTGTTTTAAGAAAAGTTTTCTTTAAACTGGTTTCCTGTAACATGTCGCAGCAGACAGCTGCGTTCGGCTAAAAAGTTCTAAAAACCGACTACCAAACTTTGTCTGTCTACCAAAGTTAGCAGCTAGCTGGTGAACAGAGTGTTGCATTTAGCAGCTAAAGAGAGTGAATATTGGATTTACATTTGTCAGGTGGCAACAAACTGAATGTTAATTTTGGTCCATATCTGCTGGATGTGTAAATAGGCAACACACTTTCCATATTAAAACTTAAAAGTGAGTCAGCATTGCGTTTACAGCTTATTTCTACTGCCCCCAAGTGGCTAAGAGCAGATTAAAGATGTCTCTGTGCCCAGGGGCCCATTGTCTCATAATTCATCCATGCCTGTATTCCTTTGTATGTTTTTATTTAAATAATTTTTGCCTCTATGACTGTTCCTACGTTGTTGCATCTTTCTCTACTTACTATATTTCCATATCAGGATGGAGTCACTATTGGGCTGGAAGTGCTCCTCCCCAAAGATGCCAAGCTCCATGCAGAGACCACCCCGTCCCTTCAGTATGATGTCTTCCTCTATAAGGTTGCCAACAATGGAGACTCCGCCTCTCCCAGCCATGCCCCTCCCACTCACGGCATCAACTCCTACTCGTCATCTCATCCCGTGCCCAAATCGCCCAAAACACCCAAAACACCTAAGACACCCAAGTCGCCCAAGGCGCCTAAGTCTCCCAAAAACCCACCAAGTAACCGTGACCCCTTGTCTGGGAGACACTCCTCACCCGGTCGTCACCACTCAGCTGGTCGTCACCACTCACCCGGTCGCCACCCATCACCCAGTCGTCACTCTGCACCTGGTTTCTATTCTTCCCCCACTTGCTATGCGTCCTCTCACCACTCTCCCTCCCAGTCCAAATGCATGCTCACCTCCTCCTCCACCCCGCCTCAGTTACGCAGGCCCAGAGGTCGGTCTCAAGCTCCTGGCTCAGCGTGCTCAGGGACTGGGATGGGGTACCAGAGTGGATACATTCGTCCATCCCCCTCCTCCCCTCACCTAGCCCAGCCTCCTCCTTCACCATCCAGAGTGAAGTTCATCCCAGTAAGCACCCGATCCCTGCCACCACTCTCCTGACCGGGCCTCCAACCAGCCTGCCATCCATACATTCAAACGCACAAACATCTGTCATAATCTAATCCATCCAGCGATGTGTCCATCATGGCTCTAACTCCTTTATTAGTGATTTATAGATCATTTATCCATCCATCTATCATCCATCGTTGCAACCTGCCTCCCCACATTTATACCCAGTTGATGAGCACATCACCTGGTCTTGGTCCATGGAGCCAGAAAACTAGGACTGGGACAACTCTGCATACACCACATTCTCTCAAACTCAGACACGGATGCACCAAAATGCACACAGAATACACAGCGTAGTCACTGCAGCCAAACATTCCCACCTTGATGTAAATAACAACTTCTCAAAGCTCAGGTTACTGCTCACACAAGCACAAAATGCACCACTACATGTGAACATGCTCTCCTAGCATGGTGCCAATGTCAGCGACTGCTGAGGATATAGTTCATAAATAAAAGGTCTCATTGAGGTCTGCTACATTAGCCTTAGTGTTATCAATGGTTTATATAAGGTTTTGCTATTCAGTGTGTACGATTATTTCATGTTTTCACAGGCTTTTTTGTTATGTTTTTCATGTTTCTAATCCTCAATAAATAGATAATACAACAAAGCGTGCAGTATTGTGTTCTGAAGATGGAGACAGCTAAGGGGAACAAAGGTGAGAGAGACTAAAGGCTAGACAGCAAGGCTAAAAGAAGAAAGAGGATTTTCCTCTTGTGTTGCCGAGCTGCTTGTCAAAAAAATATGAGGGACTCTGCCGCCCCCCTGTGGACACAGCAAACACACCAAAACCAAGGCCCTTGCAATTCTGGAGCTCCAGCTTTAAATTTAAAATCATCATTGGAATAATGCACGGGCATCCGTGTGTGCTTGTGTTTGCATTTACTGCTCCACATGACCAGCCATATCTACTGAAAGCTAGACTATGTAACATTTGCTGAACAGCAGCCACTCTGGCCACAAGTGGCATTCACTGTACGAGACAATGTTAAATGTCAAAACATAGTTCAACAGTAACATAAGTAGAGAAGAGTCATAAAGTCAGCAAACTGATTCAGTAACATCAGTGACACAGCAACATGTATGTGTAGTCTGCTAACATTAGCTTGCATTGTTAGTCACCATAAGCCAGTGGTCATACCAGACCAAGTAAGGCTAAAAAATAATGTCATATTGATTCATTGTTGAAAGTTTATCCCACGTTATTAAATGGAAGAAGAGAAAGTTGTTTTGGGGCAATATCAGAAATGCTATTTTTTTCATCCTATATTTCTCTCAGGCTTTGAAGAGGTGTGTTGCTATCCATGTTTGATTGACAGGTGAGTTGGTGGGCAGAGAAGAGAGAAGAAAAAGACACAAAGTAAACAGGTTTGCTGGACACTGTAAGGACAAACAGTGTTTAGTTAATCAGCAGGAACGTTTTTAAGTTGTTTAATGTGCTGCAGCTGACTAGATAATTCACTATTGGTGCATTTTTCCTGTGAATGTGTGTTTGGTCGCTCATTCAACAAGCTGAAGTGCAGAAAAAGACTTGTGTTCATGTTTGTAGGTTTGATAAGAAGATGGTTTGTGCCTCTCCTGCATTATTTATCTCCTTTTTACAACATGAGAGCAATAGTGATGCATTATTTCAAAATTAACATCATTAAAGACACATATAAGTGATAATAACATTTTGAATTTTGGGTTTGCACTGTATAAATTATGCAAAGATGTGTGTTTTCCAGCTACCATCTTTTTTTGGATTAGAGGAAAAGAGGTACAAATTACAGTTAAAGATATTTTTCACTGCACTGAGTATTTTTTTCATCCAGTCAGTTAGAAATGTCTTTGAATATTTTGAAAATAACATCAGAACAGCAGAAAGTCTTGTTAAATGACCCTCTGGGGCCATATCATGAAATCAAATATACAATATAATGGTTTTCCTTTATATTGTGATTTTTTCTCAAAGGGGAGCATGTGTGATTTACAAAGCAGATGTGGATGCTGTAGCAGAAAAACAACAGCAATTTAATGAAGTCTGAACATGACAGATAAAACACACTGATACTGACTAAACAACGAGTTCAGGCATAGAATAGAGAAAACTTGTTATTACCTTTGAACCCCTTTATATGCCGCCAGTTTCTCCTGCACTTTTTCCTCATGTTGTTACTGTATTATTTATAATGTGAGGGGCAATGCTTTTATCCTCTTTGGTGTTCAGGACCTGCATCTACTCATCTCTGGCAGCAGGCAGTCCTGTTTTCTAGGCAATTCAAATTAAACATCCAACATATTCCCCACAATGTGACCTCTTCCACAGTGGTTAACAGCTGTAGGCTGCAGTGGCTCGTCTCCTTTGTTCTCTGACTTGTTCCCGGATGAAAAGCATCTTGATAGTTCCAGATGGATCAGTTGAAGGTGAATGTACCCTTCCTGCTGTCCTTATTCATCAGAAATAGACTGTGTTGACATGAAAAGCGTAATTGACAGGTTTTAAAGTGGAGTGTCTGTATCTCTCTGTGACACTCTGAAGAGCTCTCCTGTCCTGCTCCACCTGCAAGGTGCTTACAGTGTGTCCTCAGTATGTCCTCAATTGTCAGTTTTTTTGGGGCTGTTGAAGCATCAAGAAATGCCCCTGAATGTTTTGTACAAGGACACAGGAAATCAGTGGTCTTAATAAAATTTCCTTTTGGAGTGACGCTGAAACTAAAACAGTTCCACTTTAAAATGAAATTTGTTTTTTATGGACATTTCTTTTTATACGGGTGCATGAAATAACATAACAACCTTTTACTTACAATTTAGCTGCAATTAAAGAAATAACACATCTGAGAAGCTATACATCACCTGCCCCCCTTTTAAATACATGTTTACTCATGTATGATAAAAATAAATAAGATAACATTAACATTAAAAAGCAGTTAATACTTATGGAACAATACCCAAATAAGGTTGTTGGTTTATGATGAAAACCTATAACCATCAAATCATGTTTTTGCTGACCTCCAGTGGTCAAACCTCTTCACCTTGCTGCAGTGATGTAGAAGTTAACTCCAGGGTGTCTCAGTTCACTGTTGGAGGACACTTTTAGCCACACCCAACCATATACAGTTAAGTTACTCTTTAATAAGCCTCCATGTCGTATCTTGTAGCACTACAGTATGTTGCAATCACAGCAACAGACTAAAGTGTCTGTCTGCAATCTCTGCCGTATGTTTAGCGAGGAGTACGATGGGGGGCAATCTAGTGATGATTTCTCTGCACGACTTGATTAGAGTACACGTCAGCTCATCCAAAACGCTGCTGCCAGAGTTCTAACTAAGACCAAGAAAAGAGAACACATCACCCCAGTTCTCAGATCTCTGCACTGGCTTCCAGTGGCCCAAAGAATAGACTTCAAAATACTACTACTGGTTTACAAAGCACTACATAGTTTAGGCCCAAAATACATTTTAGATCTACTTCAGTGTTATGAACCTACCAGACCTTTAAGATCACCTGGATGTGGCCTTCTCTCTGTTCCTCGTGTTAGAACTAAACAGGGGGAAGCAGCGTTTAGTTTCTATGCCCCAGTTATGTGGAATAAACTCCCAGAAAGCCTCAGGTCTGCCACATCAGTAAACTC